>BLSH010506310.1:23154-39783 GCA_018402905.1 Glandirana rugosa | reverse complement strand
GTTTGCCATTTATGCCTTGGAGGTGCTGGCCTGCCCTGCAGCCAGTGTATTGTCGGA
The DNA here is from genome assembly GCA_018402905.1 of Glandirana rugosa. Taxonomy (NCBI): domain Eukaryota; kingdom Metazoa; phylum Chordata; class Amphibia; order Anura; family Ranidae; genus Glandirana; species Glandirana rugosa. The sequence goes on along the minus strand of BLSH010506310.1, from coordinate 39,726 downwards.
ACGTGTGTTTAGCACGGCAGGGGGCGTTATCACAGACAAGCGCAGCCGTTTGTCCACAGCCAACGTGGACAAGCTAACCTTTATTAAAATGAATCAGACATGGATCCCACAAGACTTGTCTGTACCTTGTGCAGAATAAACATTTAGACCGGACTCACACAGCCATTCATATACTTGTTTTTTTGAATAGGCCTCAATATTTTGGGGGCTACCTCAATTATAAACAAACAAAAAAAAATACCCTGTTGGCTACCTCCTTCTCCTCCTCGACCACCGCCACTTCCACCTACACTGCCATGGTCACGGCCTAGTCAACCTCTAGGCTCCTACTCCACATCCACCCCCCCTTCCCATATTTTTGTAGGGCACTTGCCCTACTCTTACCCCCATTTTACTTCCTTTTGCAGCCCTCTAGCACTTGCCAGGACATTGTTACAGCCATTTTTGTGCCTAAAAGTTTGGGTCCCCATTGACTTCAATGGGGTTCGGTGTCCGGGATAACGTTCGGGCAATGTTTGGTGCCGAACCCGGACTTTTTCCCAAAGTTCGTACGGACCCTCCGAACCCGAACGTCCAGGTGTTCGCTCAACTCTAATTATGACCCATGGCCAATTGGAGCAATAGTACTAAAAACGCTTTCTGTTCCTCCATAAGATCAGTGTTGTCCAATGCCCACTGGACCGCACTAATAGCATGATCCTGTTGGATATTGGTGTAAAGAGAATTCACATCAACACTTGCCAACAGTCAATCATTCTCCAATTGTACAGTTTTGAGAAGGCCAATCAGATCCTTACTATCCTTAAGGTAGGAAGGATACTGAGTGGTTAACGGCTGAAGAAAGAAATTAACATATTTCCCAGACCTTGAAAACAATGAGTCCACCCCACTCACTATTGGTCTTCCCGGTGGTTTATGGGGGTTCTTATGCATTTTGGGAAACTGATAAATTACAGGGACCCTAGGGGCATCAGGGACCAGATACTGCGCTTCCTTCTTATTGAGAATACCTTTCTTCTGTGTTGTCTTTACAAATTTTTTGAGCTGGGCTTAATACTTTTTCATTTTTTATATATGAAATATATATAAAATAATTATATATGAAATAATTATATATTTTATATACATTTAATTATTTTTATGGTCTTTATATTAGAAAATGTGGTAATATTTATGTATATGTTGTGTTTACATTTTTTGTTAATACGGAGAATCTGGGGCCTCTGGTTCTTGGATTAAGCATTATTGATGTATAATGCATATAATTTGCCTCCAGAGGGTGTTGGACTGGCGTTGTTATGAGTACATTGGACCGGCATACTAGTATCCTTTTAAGTGGATTCATTTCCATGGTAACATGAGAAAATTAGGATTGGCTTTGCCGGCAGGGGGCGGAGACCTCCTTGATGTCAAATATTGAGCGGAGAACTGCAGGAAATGTCCGTGACGATGCCCTATGTGGAGAGCGAAATGCGTTGACGTCATTTCGGGTCTGTCACGTACCTGGTGGTTGAGTCTGGCTTATGTGGGGGCAACCTCTCTTGCGGTCCTGGTTCCGGAACCCCTGGTAGTGCAGACAGGGAGCTCCGGAGCACAGGGGGGCACGAGGGCTGGACAGGTCCCTGGTGACTGGTACAGGTCCACAAATGCTTGTGCAGGCTGAAGAGTAGTGGTGCGGTCCGGGTCGGCAACTGGCTGGCAGCGAGGTACAGAGGGATCAGGCAGACGGGTAGTCGGGTGCAGGCTAGGTCGGTAACGGGCTGGTGGCTGAAGTACAAAAGGAACAGGCAGAAGAGTGGTCGTAAACAATCCGAGGTCGGGGCAGGCAGGTAGCAGCAAAGTCCAAAGGGGTAGCCGGGGTCACAGGAACAGGAAGTCACTCAGAACAGATACCGGGGGTCACAGGTGCAGGAACGCTGTAGAACGAACAGCACTGGCTACAGGAAGCAGGAAGTTCAAATAGAGCTGCTCCTTCCAGGAGCTAGATGAAACAACAATCAATTGCCATTAACCCTTAGCATAGTCTTCTAACATTGCCCCGAGCTCTCTTGGCTGGATTGTTCCTCCAAAAAGTCCTAACAAGTTCTTGGGCATGCAAGTTGCTTTCTGGCTCCCACGAGCTTTCTTCAGGCCCAAATCCTCTCCACTTCACCAGGAACTGCATAATGCCAGCTCTCCTTCTGCAGTCAAGAAGAGTTTCCACCTCAAACTCCTCCTCTCCGTCCACCAGGATGGGTTCTGGTGGCGCTGTTCTCCGCCCCGGGAAGGGGCCACGGCATTAATTTTCCTCTTAACTGGAAGAGGCCCAATGTACCTCGGCCCCAATTTCCTGGAGGGACATGATAGCCTCAGATTTTTGGTTGCCAACCAGACCCGGTCGCCAGGTTGTAGGTCCAGTTCTCCTCGCCTCCTTCTATTGAATGTCCTCTTGTTGCGCTCCTGGGTTTGAGCGAGGGTCTCCTGCAAGAGCTTGTTGTTCTTCTCCAAGAACTGGGTGATTTCCTGTGCAGCGGGAATCGCACTTTCAGGTAACAGGTTGGGTAGGAACGTAGGGTGGTAGCCGAGATTCGCCCAGAACGGAGACTGCTTTGTGGCAGAATGGACAGAATTGTTGTAGGCGAACTCGGCTACCGGCAGCAAGGAGACCCAATCATCCTGGGAGTACGAGGAGTAGCAGCGAAGGTACTGCTCGAGGGTCTGGTTGGTCCTCTCTGTTTGCCCATTTGACTGGGGGTGGTAAGCCGAGGAAAAGGCCAGTTCAATTCTTAAGGTGGAACACAAGGGCTTCCAGAACCGGGATGTGAATTGCTCCCCTCGGACACGATGTTGTTGGGAATGCCATGCAGGCAGACAATTTCTTTGATAAAAATTTTCGCTGTTTCCATTGCTAAGGGGGTGCCCTTCATCGGAATGAAATGTGCCATTTTCGTAAGGTGGTCAACCACCACGAAAATGGTGTTATATCCTGCAGATGGGGGCAACTCAACTATGAAGTCCATAGCGATTTGAGACCAGGGGCGCTCAGGGATAGGCAGTGGGTTCAACAGGCTCCAGGCTTTGGTCCTTTCTGACTTGTTTTGGGCACAAGTGGGGCAAGCACCCACATAGGTTTTGCAGTCCTCAACCATATGGGGCCACCAGAAGGTGCGAGATAACAGTTCCATGGTCTATTGGATGTCAAAATGTCCAGCTAATTTGTGGTCGTGGCAAAGTTCTAGGGTAACTAGGCGGAGCTCTTCAGGCACAAATATCTGAGTCCCCGACCACCACAGCCCGTCCTTTATTGAAAGTCCGGAGTCCTCAGGTATTGTGGAGCCAGCTAGAGTCTGCCTGATCCGAGTTAGAAGGTCCTCCTGGACCAGTAAAAAGATGTGGGCAGGTAAGATGGTGTCTGGGGGAATGTCTCCTCGGTTTCCTGAAACATTCTAGATAATGCGTCCGGCTTGATGTTCTTAGAACCGGGCCTGTATGTAATATGGAGCCGGAATCGTGCAAAGAATAAGGCCCAGTGAGCCTGGCGGGGTCAGAGTCTTTTGGCAGTCCTTAGATACTCCAAATTTTTATGGTCCATAAGGGGATTGCCCCTTCTAGAAGATATCTCCACTCTTCCAAGGCAGACTTGATCGCCAAGAGTTCTCTGTCCCCAACGTCATAATTTCTCTCGGATGGAGTAAGCTTCCGAGAGAAGAAGGCGATGGGGTGTAGTGAGGCTTTAGGCCCCTGTCGCTGGGAAAAGACCGCCCCGACTGCGATCTCTGAAGCATCCACTTCCAGGATATATGGCCGTATGGAGTCGGGATGTTTTAGAACAGGAGCAGAGGTGAATCATTTTTTCAAGGTCTGAAAGGCTGCTTGTGCCTCCGGAGTCCAGACAAAGCGGGAATTCTGCTTGGTCAACTGAGTGATTGGGGCGATGACAGATGAAAATCCTCGGATAAATTTCCGGTAAAAGTTGGCAAAGCCTACAAAGCACTGCACCGCTTTCTTGTCCTTTGGCGTTGGCCAGTCAATGACAGCTGAGACCTTCTGGGGGTCCATGGTAGTGCCCGTGGTTGAGATGTGGAACCTCAGGAAGGATATGTCTGAGCGCTCAAAGGCGCATTTTTCCGCCTTGGCGTATAGCCCGTGCTGCCGAAGACGGCTGAGCACACACTTAACGTGCCTGCGATGTTCCTTTTGGGAGGGGGAGAAAATCAGGATGTCGTCCAGGTAGACCACTACAAACAGATCAAGGTAATCCCGGAAGATGTCGTTCACTAGATGTTGAAACGTGGCCGGGGCATTGCAGAGCCCAAAGGGCATGACCAAGTACTCGAAATGACCAAACCGAGTCCAGAAGGCCGTCTTCCATTTGTCCCCCTCCCGTATACGGACCAAGTTGTAGGCCCCGCGGAGATCCAACTTGGTGAACACGGCTGCGGAGCCAAGTCTCTGAAAGAGTTCCGGTACCAGGGGCAAAGGGTACCGGTTCTTGACTGTAATGAGTATGGTCCTTTTTCTCTACGGCTCCCGCAGGGGACGTAGAGGGCCGGATAAAGCCCTTTTGCAGGTTCTCCTCAAGATAGGCTTTGAGAGCCGCCAGCTCCACCTCAATAAGGGGGAATATCCTGCCAAAAGGGACTTCGGAACCGGGCAGCAGATCAATCGGGCAGTCACAGGATCTGTGTGGAGGAAGGGTATCTGCCCCCTTCTTACTAAAGACATACAGGAAATCGTGGTATGCTTCAGGGACAGTACTACAGGTCTCCGGGTCAGGATCCAGGTTGATACTGAGAACTGTGGGCGACGCCCTCTGGGGCGGATTCAGGCAGTGACTTCGGCAGTAGGGGGACAAAAACTGAATCTCCCCGGTACTCCAGTCAATATGTGGGCTGTGTATCAAGAGCCATGGGAGCCCGAGGATGACTGGAAAGAGGGGAGATGCGATGGCATCTAGTAACAGGAATTCTGTGTGGCCTTTGGCCGTCTGGGCCGACAGGGGGAAAGTCTCATGTGTGACTGTACCAGACTTTATCATTGATCCGTCAGCCAAACGGATAATCATCTGGTGGTCCTTAGGTCGAAGAGGTATGCTGGGTGGCGAAGGATATATCCACAAAACAGCTACAGGCTCCTGAGTCCAAGATGGCTGGAACTTGAACACTCCTTCCGGGGAGCTGTAGCGACAGGGTGAGGATAAGGTGTGACTTGGAACTTGGCAGCGACAGTACTTCCCCTAAGGCTGGGATAGGACCCCTACTGGCCTTAGCGGGGCAGGTTCGCACCAAATGTCCTGAACCCCCACAATATAGGCATAGGCTGAGGGTCATGCGTCTCTGTCGTTCTTCAGAAGAGAGAGACGAGTGGGGACATCTGGTGTGCATAGGTTTAAGACGGTCTTGTGAAGAGGAGGAGGAGGATGCTGCGACTGGACCCAGCCCTGGGGGACCGGACACTTGGGGCGACACCCAAGCGGGGAGCAGGGTTCCGGTGGCTCTCTCCGCTCTGCGTTCACGCAGGCGGCGGTCAATTTGGATTGCCAGAATGACCAGGGCATCCAGGGTGTGTGGAACCCCGACGCGTGCCAGCTCATCCTTGAGCGGCTCGGAGAGCCCCAGTCTGAACCAGTGGCAGAGAGTGGTGTCGTTCCAGCCAGTGTCAGCGCTCCAGCGCCTAAATTTCCGATACATAGTCTTCAGCCGGGCGGCCGCCTTGTTGCAGAGCATGAAGTGCTGCTTCCGCCGTGGCCGCCTGATGGGGATCCTGGTATAACTGGGCCATGGCGCTGAAGAATCGGTCCAGGCTAGAGGTCTCTGGGGCATTCTGCTCCAGCAAGCGGTGAGCCCAGGCTTGGGGCTCATCCTGGAGGAGGGAATGGCTAGACCCACTTTGGTGGCTTCCAGAGAAAAGGTGCGGGGCTGGAGTGCAAAGTACAATTTGCAGGAGCTGCGAAACGCCCGAAACTTCCTGCGATCCCCCGTGAATCGCTCGGGCATGGGCACCTTAGGCTCGGTAGGTAAAGTCACTAGGGTGCAGGAGGAAGTTTGACTGGCACTGGCTGGTGCTGGGGTAGCAAGATTCCGGACTTAACTTTCCAGACAGGTGTAGCCTTCCTGAAGGCCTTTCACAGCTTGGGTCAGGCCCGTTAGGTGAGCACACAGTTCCTCCATAGGAGAGGGCCCCGGCGCAGACTCAGACATGGCTGTTCGTTGCTGTCACGTACCTGGTGGTTGAGTCTGGCTTATGCGGGGGCAACCTCTCTTGCGGTTCTGGTTCCGGTACCCCTGGTAGTGCAGACAGGGAGCTCCGGAGCACAAGGGGGCACGAGGGCTGGACAGGTCCCTGGTGACTGGTACAGGTCCACAGATGCTCGTTCAGGCTGAAGAGTAGTGGTGCAGTCCGGGTCGGCAACTGGCTGGCAGCGAGGTACAGAGGGATCAGGCAGACGGGTAGTCGGGTGCAGGCTGGGTCGGTAACGGGCTGGTGGCTGAAGTACAAAAGGAACAGGCAGAAGAGTGGTCATAAACAATCGGAGGTCGGGGCAGGCAGATAGCAGCAAAGTCAAAAGGGGTAGCCGGGGTCAAAGGAACAGGAAGTCACTCAGAACAGATACCGGGGGGGTCACAGGTGCAGGAACGCTGTAGAAATGAACAGCACTGGCTACAGGAAGCAGGAAGTTCAAATAGAGATGCTCCTTCCAGGAGCTAGATGAAACAACAATCAACTGCCATTAACCCTTAGCACAGTCTTCTAACAGGGTCCTTCGCACTCAACGACGTCACTTCCTCCCGCGGTGGAACGCATGCCGGAGCAGATGCCAAACAGATCCCTGTTATGATGCGAGTTTTCTTGAATGTCCTGCAAGTAGCTTTTTATATGCGCAATAAAAATAGTTTTACAGTACTTCACCATGAAGTTCTTTCTCTTTCTCTGAGAAATTGTGGAGTGGAAGTATTTTAGCAGTTCCTTTGGAAAGGCCATCTCTGCTGTGGATCACGATCCTGCCACCACCAGTACCCAGTCTGTTGATGTGGCCCCACTCACCAGAGAAATTGGACCCCTAGCTTTTCAGTCTAGGGGTCCAATTTCTCTGGTGAGTGGGGCCACATGTGGGGGTCGGCACTGAGCACTGCGGATCGGTCTTTTGAGCACATTTTGGAGCACTGTTGTCCATTATACAGCACCAGTCACTTTATTGATCACCAATTTGCACTTACTATGCATTATGATGGACTATGATTGAACACTATTGGCTTTATATTATTTTTTATTTTATTTTATTTTGAGAAGAAATGCTTACACAGATTTACACGGATTGTTTATATGATTGTGATCACTAAGATATATCGGTAGAGGGGGGGCGCGGCTGGATTTGCATTTCAATTATCTAGAACGTGACTCTGATCTACCAGTTAACCAAGTGTCTTTTTATTATGGAGCTGCTCGAATTTGCAGCTACGTACAATTTTCCGCCAGGATAGGGGTGTAGCTATGGGGGCGAAATATGCCCCTAGCCTTGCGAACCTCTTCATGGGTAGGTGGGAGCAGGATGTCATCTATGCCCAGCAGAGACCCCAGGTGATCTTGTGGGCAAGGTATATAGATGACATCCTCCTCCTGTGGGATGGTAGTGGTTCGGATTTGAGGTTATGAGTTTTTTTAATGTTAATAACATAGAGATTCATCGAAATCATGAGGCGAGTCTGGAAGAGATCAGTTTTCTAGACCTCAAAATTTCCATTAGAGGAGACAAGTTTGTTACCTCCACATGTTTCAAGCCCACTGATAGAAATTCATATATTTCGGTGGATAGTTGCCATCATCAGAATGTTAAACATCTTTTACAAAAACATTGGCATATTCTGGGTAATGACCAGGTGTTAAGTACCATTTTGCCTAATAAACCCCAGCATTGTTGATTTATCACTTGGATGGACATTTTTTTGCAGTAGGACATTCTTTCCTCGTTGTTTGGATTTTTATTTGATGTACTTAGTACATATTTAGCACAGCTCTATTTTAAATTTTGTTTATTTGCTGTGCCTATCTCACAGTTGAGTTGCTGCTTTTAGAAACCTTTACATAATTGAGCGCAGTTTCTTTTTCCTTTATTTTTTTTTAAATCAAGAAAGTTTTTATTGTAGAAAGTATACAATCTCCAATGCACTGACATGTCAACATTTCACTTTGAGCATCTTCACAACATTTAAGTGAACATCATCATAATACACTTTGCTGTACAGTCTCATGACCCTTGACCATTCCCTCCCACCCCTAACTTCTATCATATTAGGACATGTAGTCAAATTATACAACAAATTTATAACAGTCTGGTCATTACTAATTCCTCAGTCCGGGGGTATCTAACCAGGGTGCCCGTATACGTTCAAATTTATTCACATTACCTCTATGCTGATATATATATTTTTCCATAATTAGGGTGTTACCCATATGCAATATCCATGTACCTATACTCGGTGGAGCCGCAGACTTCCAGCCTATTAGGATTAATTTTCTAGATTGAAATAGAGCGCTAGATATGGCCACTCTACTCATTTCGTCAGGTATAATCTCCTCAAGAATTCCCAATATACATTGTTTCAGTTCAAGTGGGACGCTTGTTTGAAACACCCTATTAATCAGGTCTATCACTTCCCTCCAGTAACGATGGAGTTTTGGGCATCGCCACAGGAGATGGATCAGGTCCCCGGTGTGCAGCTCACATCTGCCACACAGAGGGTCCGGTGCTCTACCCATCCTAAATAATTTCTTAGGGGTATAATGGACTCTCAATAATATGTATAGCTGGGATACCCTTTGCGCCACGTTCAAAGAGCATGTGGATACATTCTGCAATGCCTCCTCCCACTGGTCCCCCTCAATAGGTCCCAAATCTCCCTCCCACATGGCCAGCGCCTTAACCGGGTGCGCCTGCAGATATTTAGACAGCAACATCTGATAGCATTGTGATATGATTCCCTTGGTCTCTGCGGTATCACAAAGTAGTTGAAAGATGGGGTGGGCGACATGGCCCAATTCAAAGCCTCGCCCTTACTGCATGCTGGAGTTGTACATAGGGGTACCACATACTGGCTGGGAGCCCAAATCTAGTCTGCAAGTCTTTAAAGGGTGCCAATTTGCCATTGTAGAAAATGTGCGATAACATTGTTACCCCATAAGCACGCCACCGCTGCCCCTGCTGTAGTTTCGCCAATTCTACATAGGATGTATTTCTCCAGATTGGGCTATATGCAGTGAACCCCGTTACTCCCTGCATCTGCCTCCCCTTGTTCCATATTTTTGGGACCAAGGTGAGAGTAGGCGTGTGTTTATTGGACTTATGAAACTTCTGAGCTTCCAGCCCCCTCGGTACTGTCTCTGACCCAGTGGCATGCAGCATCAATATTGGCCGATGAGCCTTTTGGATCCTGCACCATGTCACCAGTCAGATGTTGCAGCTGAGCAGCTATATAATATAGCCATGGGTTGGGGAGAGCCAAGCCCCCCCCCCCCCCTCCTTAGGGCACTGCAGCTGCTCCATTCTTTTTCCTTTATACTATTGAATAAATTATCCTAACAGTCAACAATCACCCTAAATCCTCAAAATACATTTTTGTCAAACAAATTTTGACTAAGCATTTCAATGAGTGGATGAGGTTCTTCTAGATTGTAAGCTCTAACAAGCAGAGCCCTCTGATTCCTCCTGTATTGATTTGTATTGTATTGGTTTGTATTATAATTGTACTGTCTGCCCCCATGTTGTAAAGCACTGTGCAAACTGTTGGCGTTATATAAACCCTGTATAATAATAATGAGGTTTATGGATTGGCAAAATTTCACAACGGTGAAATCAGTCATTTTGCTGAAATCACTTCACTCAGTCCTCATCTCTCTATCTTCTCTGTCTCCAGAATCTCTAAACAAGAGCCAGTTTACAGTCCTTAAGACTTTAGGGGGCTAGATTGTTGTCATCGGGAGAAGAAGACTTCCCAGCATCAGTGAGAGTGAAAAAGAGGAGGAATTGTGCCTCATCGTTGGTGTCATGGGGAGCGATTGTGTCCCATCGTTGCTGTCATTGGGAGGAACTGTGCCCCATCGCAGGTGTCATTGTGAGGAATTGTGCCCCATCGTTGGTGTCATTGGGAGAAATTGTGCCCCATCTTTGGTGTTATTGGGCCCTATCATTAGTGCCATTGTCAGGAATTGTGCCCCATTATTGGTTTCATTAGGAGGAATTGTGCCCCATCATTGGTGTCATTGGGAGGAATTGTGCCCCATCGTTGGTGTCATTGGGAGGAACTGTGCCCCATCGTTGGTGTCATTGGGAGGAATTGTGTCCCATTGTTGGAGTCTTTGGGAGGAATTTTGTCCCATCATTGGTGCCATTGGGAGGAATTGCGCCCCATCATTGGTATTATTGGGCCCTATCGTTGATGCCATTGACAGGTATTGTGTCCCATTATTGGTGTCATTAAGAGGAATTGTGCCCCATCGTTGGTGTTATTGGGAGGAATTGTGCCCCTTGTTGGTGTCATAGGGAGGAATTGTGCCCCATCAGTGGTCAGTGGTGACATTGGCAGAAAATGTGCCCCATCTTTGGTGTCATTGGGAGGAATTGTGCCCCATTGTTGGTGTCATTGGCAGGAACTGTGCCCCATAATTGGTGTCATTCAGAGGAATTATGCCCCTTTGTTGGTGTCAGTGAATGAAATAGTGCCCCAAGGGCCAGATAAAAGCACACAGAGGGCCACATCCGGGCCCTAGGTCACAGTTTGGAGGCCAATGTTCAAAGGACAGGGAAAGGATGTTTATGGCATGGAAGCTAGAAAACACCACAGCTGTGCCCAAGCCAGACATATTACATTTAAGCTGAATTTTGTATAAAATGCACAGTCTGCTGGCTTGACCCCACATTCACTTCTGGGTAAAGGGTACCTCCTCTTGCTATAAGGCTCTTTGCTTCTTCTCTCCTCTAAGAGCCATATTACATGGACAATTGTGGCAATGATTTGCAGAAGCTGCAGAATTACTCTCCTTAGCATTTTTGTTGCTAGTTAAAATCAGGTGAAGCCAATGGAAGGTCTGTGTTGCAGCACTTTGTAACTCAGACGCTGAGCAACTAATTTTGTGCAACATTTGAAGCTAGATATGGGATCCTTAGATTCAGTTACTACTTGTGTTATCTGGTGCAGATGCTGATGACAATGGCACACCAAAAATTTGTAGTTGTATAGCACCATGGCAACTCCTGATGCTGATCCAGGTCAGGCAGCATACAGGGCTGCCCCCAGCAAGGTAGGGCTCTGATGTGAAGAGGGGACTGTGTGATTGGGGTGGGGGGCTCTGTGATAGGGTACTCTGATGTGATGAGCAGACTTAGTGATAAGGGGTATCTGATGTGATGGGGTACTCTGACATAATGTGGGGACCATGACATGAATGGGGGGGGGGCTCTGATGTGATGAAGGTACCTGTGTTTCTTTTATCCACTTGAGTCCCAGTGTCTTTTCATTGCTTTACCTCCCCCTTTTTTCCAGACATGTCTCTGTTTAGGGTCTCATAATTTTTATTTTGTAGTCTGCCCTAATACAGTATTCATTGTTATTTTCAGGTGCATAGCAATATTTTTTGGCCATTGGTTCTGGGGACCCAATTTAATACCAATATTAAACTAGCGTGAAGTTAGAGTGTTTATTCATTTACTGCTGTGCTAGGCATTGGGTAATGCTTATGTCCCCATATGGGTAATGACATGGGGACATTAAATTACTCTGGAGTTGATTTACTAAAACTGTAAAGTGCAAAATCTGATGCAGCTCTGCATAGAAACTAATCAGCTTCCAGCTTGTTTTTGTTGTCAAAGCTTAATTGAACAAGCTGAAATTAGAAGCTGATTGGCTACCATGCAGAGCTGCACCTCATTTTGCACTCTCCAGTTTTAATAAATTAACCCCTCTAAATCTCAATGTTTTTTTATGCTTCATCCAATACCATATAAACATATGTCCTCTATACACAAGTCTAATTATATTACACAAATGGGAGTCCATTGTTACACTATACAAACTCAGGCTCTACTGTACCAGTACCCACTGTATCAAATTGTCTTATCACTGTACCATGTTGTCATGTGTGTCACCACCAGGGCCATTAATAAGGCGGTACAGATGGCCCTTCTGTACAGGGCCCATGCCCCATCATTTTAAAGCGGGAACCCAGGCACCTGGTGAGCAGGAGGGATGGCTGTACTGCCTTATTGCTGACACTTGTGACTCTTGTGGATCCCCCTGCCGTGCTGCTGGCTTCTACACTGCAGGGGAATTGGTTCTAAGATGTGCGCCCTCTTATACCTGCTGTTGGAAACCCCCCCCCCCCCACTGCCAACTTCCCTCCTCTCCTCTCTCGTCGGCTGCTGCAGGCACAAAGGGGGATGTTTCAGGATAGAAAGCCAGGGAAGGGGAGGTTAATATGAGTATGAGTGATCTGCACTGCTCGCTCCTGTGTCCATTCATCATTGAGGCATAGCAAACTGTGTTTACTGTGCTTCAGTTTGAGAATGAACTGGAAGCCTATGAGTGCTTCCTATTCATTCACTGTCCAATGCAACTGAGGCTTCAGAGAAAAGGACTGATGAATCTATGTCCTGCACTCTTCGATTGAATGAGTCTTGTTTGATGAGGGTATCATTTCTGCCAGGTAGGCTGTGTAGGGCCCTCAGGTAGGCTGTATAGGACCCCTTGATTTCTAACAGCATCCCTTGTCACCACAGTCTACCACCTCCCATTTTTCCACACTTTACTTTACCTAACAACATGGAATATTTGTCAGTGTGTTTTTTAAGTAAATAATTTACGCCTCCAAACAAGGATTAAAGTTTCCTATTGTGCTTTGTTAAAATACATTTTATTTACCATTATATTTTCTGAGCAGCTACATCAACCTCCTAAACTAAAACCATATGCTGGTTGGTGAAGGGATTAAAGAAATAGAAATCCGGCACCATGTCGTAACAATCAATGTATTGATTAGTTTGAAAATATTTAATTATCATACTGTTAAAGCCAATATTTTCCAGTGCTCCACAAACTTGTAAATTGAAAGATAAACGTCATACAAACAGCTAATACACAGATGAAATATATACTGTATGTAGCAGCAGTTTTTCCTGTATTTCTGTACATTCTGTCCTAAAATGTACACAGCCCTGCCAGTTAGCACAGCTAGCTTGCTGACCTGACTTGTCTCTCAAAGGCCAAGGTCATCTTTTTCCAGAAAACAGCCTATGCAATCCAGGGGCCCCAGTGAATATGAAACAAATGTGCGGTTGTGTAACAAGTTCAATAATTATATTGCCATATCTATAGACCATTTGCCCCCCCCCCCCTCCAGAAGCCTGGCCACAAAAATGGCAATTCCCGTGTCCTGCCTTGTTGCTAGAAGGTGAGAACCATTGCACACTCACTCACAGCATCACAAGAGTAAAAACAATGGTTCTAGTAACAAGGCAGGGCATTGGCATTGCTAACTGGGAGTGTTTCTGGCCAGGTTTCTGGGGGGAACCTAAATGGCCTACAGGTATGACAATAAAATTAATGAAATTAAATTGACTGAATAGGCTATTTTGTGGAAAAGGTGAACTTGGTCACTTCATTGCCCCAGGATATGACTGGAGAATGTAGCAGACTAATGAGGTCATCCTTCTTATCTCTACTACAATGAGTATGTTCACTGTTAGCACATGTGCATGAATCAGAGCCCAGTTGGTTAAGGCTGGCCATAGACAGTTCTTTTTTTTTCCATCAGCCAGCGGGCTGATTCCCCCATCCCCACAAGCAAGGTGGATGGAGGAATCTTTCCCACTGTGCCATTGTATTTTGACAGCCAACTAAATGCAAGCTGCTAATCAACAAACATTTTCCAATGGCCCTATTCGACAGAATTCGATTGGGAATTGCTATAGATGGATCAAAATTCAACCAGTCCCCACTGAACCGAGCAAATTTCAAACCATCTATGAGCAGCTTACAATTGCTATACCTCACAGTTTCAGTCTTCTAGACAGAGGATTACAAGAGGCTGATACCGAATTCAGTCTAGTTTAGTTTAAGATTTGTAATTAATAGAAAACTGCATTAAATGGAGGTTTTTAAGTATCTCTTTGGAATTCAGCTTGAAACCAAACATAGTCTTACCTCCAGAGACACAGTCATTGGAAGATTATAGAGAAGGTTGTCCTCCTATCATTGTTACTGATTGTTTTGGAGTATACTGTGTCCATAAACCCCTCTCCTGTTAAAGTGGATGTAAGCCCACCACTCACCCAGTATAAACTAATGGCACAGTATTAATGTATATGTACATGCAAGCTTCCTGCATGTATCCCTACCTTGAAAATGCCACCCCTTTCAGCAGTAGCAGACTTGCAAAACACTGGAATCAGTGGGTGTCTCTCTTTGCTGAAGCTCAGTGGGTGGAGTTGTGATGTCACAAGACTTCCCACCCACCTCTGTACTGAGAGCTGGAGGAGATGGGAGGGGGGAGTGTGAGGCTCTTTTTGCTCCGTGCAGGAGATAAGAAAATGGCCTGTCAGTCACACAGCACGGGATGAAATAACTCCTATTTCTTCCTACTGAAAAAAGATAAGGGTATTGCTCAGAGTTGGATTAACTCTTCGTGGCAAAACTGGGCACAAATGACGTGATATCCTCTCCTGTACAAGGTAGAAGTGTCAGTAAAAAATTTTTTTTTTCCGAGTTTACATCCACTTTAAAGTTCTTCAGCAATAAATTCTAAAAAAACATCCCCTGGACTAAGCCTAAATTGTAGGTGTGCGTGGGACAGTGCTTTTGTGATTGTAAGCCTCAGTGCTACCGTGAGGTACATTCTCAGTGGTCCCTTTGGAGATGTGCGTTACACTGATATGTACCCTTCGCTGTGCATTACCAGATCAGTGCACCTTCTAAAGCTAACCATACGCTGTTTTCATACAAATGTTTGAATGTAAGATCTTGTCAGCTCCTTCGATAATGCCACCTGAGACTTGACAAATGCTTTTAACGTTTGATTTTGGAATGCATGGAATTTCGCAAACGAAAACCACACTCAGAGGTTAATTTATCAAGGTTGAAGAGTGCAAAATCTGGTGTAACTGTGCATGGTAGCCAATCAGCTTCTAACTCCAGCTTGTTTAATTAAGCTTTGACAAAGCACCAGATTTTGCACTCTCCAGTTTTAGTAAATCATCCCCACACTGTTAGAATTTCAATCATTCACCAATCCTATTCCTTTGACTTTTTTTGCCAGTGTGGTTAAAAATGATGGTTGATTTGATCCCAAATACTATTAGAAAACCGAATTACATTCTAAAAATGCAAAACATTTTCAACAGATTTCTACTGTATGTCCAGCTTAAAGAAGACTGCGAACAGACAGCTACGTTTATTGTATCTCCGAAGAGCTATAGCGTGTATCTTCTGCAATAAAGGTTGCTTTCACACTGAAAGCGCCGGCCATTAGTCGTAAAGCGCCGCTCATTTTAGCGGAGCTTTACAGTTGTTAAAGCGGCTGCTTGCGGGGCACTTTTAACCCCAAAAAAGAGGTTAAAAACTCCCGTGTTGTGGCACTTCCGAAGCGCTGCCCATTCAATGGGCAGGGGCGTTTTGGGAGCGCCGTATACAGCGCTCCCAAACCGCCCCAAAGATGCTGCTTGCAGGACTTTTCCGAACGTCCCGCAAGTGCACTGCCCGGGTGTGAATACACCTGTTGTAATGAATGGGAGGCAGTTTTCAGCCACTTTACAGGCGCTATTTCTAGCTAGCCTAGCCTGAAAGCTGCCTTCAGAGTGAAAGGGGTCTAAAGCTTCTGCCTGCTTTCAATTCATTGTTTTGTGGCTTTTAGGTTCTGTTTTAATATATAAATTTACTAAATCAAATCCATTTGAGTACACATTGACTACATATAGAGTGTAGGCCATAGAACTGAATGAAAAAACAATGAGGAAATCTTTGTAAAGGTCTCCATTTGCATCCTCAAGATACCAAAGTCATTGCTCTCTTTTACAGTTAGCTGGCCATACAATACATGTTCATTCAATTTTCGATTCATAAGTGGGGTTAAATCAACGTTCATTTTATTTTGTTTACAATCTTTTAAATCAACGTTCATTTTACACTGCAGTCATGAAAAAATTTTGCATGTGACTTTTGTCCAAGAAATTACTGTACATTCATTCAAAAATCGAATGTTAAGAGCAAATAAAATTTTAACTATTTTCAAATGACATTCATCAAATCATGTAATGTAGTGATGAGATCTTTCATACAAATGTTTGTTTATAAATGTACTAATGTACGGACATCTTTAGTATCACAGTGCCTGTATCCTGACTGAATCAATGTGCTACTTAGATTTAATTGGTTTTAAAATCTTGAGAATGGGAAAAGTGGATGTGTTTCCCATGTCAACCAGCAAGGTTTCTGTGCTCATTCTTCAAGCACATACTAGAAGCCTAGAGGTATCAACTGATTGGCTGCTATGCAAGGCCGAGACAAGGGGTGGGCAGAAGGGATGGCTGCCCTGGGCGCTGTTGTATCA
>BLSH010506271.1:77243-107527 GCA_018402905.1 Glandirana rugosa | reverse complement strand
GTAGAATCTCGTCCAACTTAATTACATATCGACACTATATGTCCCACCCGGTAAATATACCTATGTGGAATTATTTTACCCTTACCAACCACTATAATTGAAGGACAAACACCGTGTAATCATATACACTCCCCCCTTAGAAAAGTTCGACCCACCACTGGTACCGCCGGTAAAACTTCAGCCGGTAAAAATTAGGTTGAAAACAAAAAAGTTATCCTTCTCCCAGTCCACTGTGTAGTTTGAATAACCCTTAAAGTGTTCTTATTGTTACCACACGAACCAAAATTGCATTGAAATAAGAAAGTACTCAATAAATGTTCAAAGACTGGTGAATATTTTACACAAGTTTTATAAGTGGTCAGAAACTTGTAAATAACTCATGAAAGAATAAAGTTACGTTAAAACCAAGCACACCATTGTTATTCTTGTGAAATTCCCAATAAGTTTGATGTGTCACCTGACCCTCTTCCTATTGAAAAAACAAAAGTTGGATTAAAAATGGCCGACTTCAAAATGGCCGCCATGGTCACCACCCAGCTTGAAAAGATTCCCCCCTCACATATACTAATGTGCCACAAACAGGAAGTTAATATCACCAACCATTCCCATTTTATTAAGGTGTATCCATATAAATGGCCCACCCTGTATATCACAGCTATACATTAATTCAACCTGCTCTAAGATGGAGAGTTCTTAGGTGAATTCGGCATGCTAAATTTGAGCAAGCATCAGAAGCCTACTGTCACGTACCTGGTGATGGAGTCTGACTATGCAGTGGGCAACCTCTCTTACAGCCCTGGTTCGGGAACCCCTGGTAGAGTAGACAGGAAGTTCCAGAGCACAGGGGGCATGAGGGCTGTAAGGAATGCAGATGATGTGAGAATCCTCCAGGAGCTTGTGCAAGGCAGATGATTGGTGATGCAGGCCGGGTCGGTAGCAGGCAGGCAAGTGCAGTACAGAAGGAGCAGGCAAGCGGGTAGTCTGGTACAGGCAGGGACGTTAACAGGCGGGCAGCAGAAGTACAAAGGGATCAGGCAGAAGAGTCTTCGTAGGCAAGCTGAGGGTTGGTGCAGGCAGAGTTCAAACAAGGTTAGGCAAGTCGGGTCACAGGTACAGGAAGTCTTGATAGCAAAGTCACAGAACACACTTGGAATGCTGTAGAACGGACAGCACTAGTTACACAGTGCTGTCCTCTTAAATGGGCCATTTGGCGCCAATGCCGGCACACACGCGCACAGGCACGCGCACAGATGTGCGCACACGAGCTTGGGCGCACACACACGCTACGTGCGCCCACGCACATGCCTCCAGACCCGTGTTCCAGAGACAACAATCATTTCCTGACATTGCGCCCCCCTCAAGGGGCAGCCTCCGGATGCCCAGACGGGACAACTTTTTGGGATGGTCTCTCTTGAAAGCCTTAATTAGTTCCTCTGCATGGAAGTTAGTTTCTGGTTCCCAAGAGCTTTCCTCGGGGCCGTAGCTCTTCCATTTGAGTAGATACTGGACCACCTCTCCTCCTGCGATCCAGGATGGAGTCTACCTCAAATTCCTCCATCCCATCAACCAGTACTGGTGCAGGTGGACCTGTTTTCCGGTCCAGAAAGGGATCAGCGGTCATAGGTTTTAACAGGGACACATAAAAGACGATATGGATGCAAAATGACTCAGGCAGCTCCAGTTCATATGCCACCCCATTCATTTTCCTCTTCATAGGGAAAGGCCCCAAGAATCTTAGACCAAGTTTCTTGGATGGGCATGCCAGTCGCAGATTGACGGTGGATAGCCATACTTGACTGCCTGGTTCCAAGTTTAACTCACCAAGTCTCTTCTTGTTATAAGCCTCCTTGATAGCAGCCTGTGTTGGTGCCATTTTTTCCTGTAAAAGTTTATTATTGGAGGTGAAGAAATCCAATAAGTCAGCCACAACTGGCACCGAACTCTCAGGACAGGCATTGGACAAGAAGGCAGGGTGGAATCCATAATTGGCAAAGAATGGTGACTGTTGAGTGGCAGAGTGGACAGAGTTATTGTATGCGAACTCAGCCAGCAGTAGGAGCGTAATCCAGTCATCCAGGGTGAAGGAAGAAAAACAACGCAGGTACTGCTCCAGCGTTTGGTTTGTACGTTCCATCTGGCCGTTCGTTTGGGGGTGATAGGCAGAGGACAAGGACAGCCTAATTCTCAGGGACCTGCACAGTGATCTCCAGAATTTGGAAGTAAATTGTACTCCGCGGTCGGACACCACATCTGCCGG
The DNA here is from genome assembly GCA_018402905.1 of Glandirana rugosa. Taxonomy (NCBI): domain Eukaryota; kingdom Metazoa; phylum Chordata; class Amphibia; order Anura; family Ranidae; genus Glandirana; species Glandirana rugosa. The sequence continues at coordinate 105,270 of BLSH010506271.1, read as the reverse complement.
TATCCCGTGGAGCCTAACATTCTCCTTAATGAACATCTTGGCAGTCTCTACGGCAGAAGGTGTGCCCTTCATGGGCAGGAAGTGGGCCATCTTGGTGAACCTGTCCACCACCACGAAGATGGTGGAGAAGCCTTCAGAAGGGGGTAACTCCACAATAAAGTCCATGCATATGTGACTCCAAGGCCTCTCCGGGACGGGCAGTGGTTTAAGGTGGCTCCATGACTGAGTCTTGCTACTCTTACACCGGCTGCAGGTGATGCACGTTTGCAGTCCCTTCCTACTTGAGACCACCAGAACGTACGCTGTAACAACTCGGATGTCTTGCGTACCCCGAAGTGCCCAGCGAGCCGGTGGTTGTGGCAGAGGTTTAGGACTGAGGTTCATAAGTTCTCTGGCAGGAAGATCCTGTGATTGTGCCAGAGCAACCCGTCTTTGAGCTGTAGAGGGGTTCCGGGAAGGGGGTTTGCCCCCCCATGGAAGCTTGTCGAATCTGTGACAGCACATCCTTTTGCAACAAAAAGAAACTTCCAGAAGGCAGGATGGTATCGGGGATACCGGGGTTCCGGGTGCATTGAACATCCACGAAAGGGTGGTGTTCTTCGGCCCAGGGCCTGTAAGTGATGTGGAAGGTGAACTGGGCGAAGAACAGTGCCCACCTGGCTTGTCGTGGTGTCAGCCTTTTAGCAATCCTCAAATATTCAAGGTTCTTGTGGTCCGTGTAAATGAGGATTGGATGAGCTGCTCCTTCTAACAGGTACCGCCATTCCTCTAATGCCGATTTAATGGCCAAAAGTTCACGGTCGCCCACATCAGAGATGCGGCAGATGATAGTTTGCGAGAAAAGAAGTCTACCGGATGCAGCAGCGCTCTGGTACCTTGTCTTTGAGAGAAAATTGCCCCGACCGCTACCTCAGATGCATCGACTTCCAGAACGTAAGGGAGGGCAGGATCCGGGCGCTTTAGAATAGGTGCGGAAGTGAACAGTTCCTTGAGCTTTTCAAAAGCCATTTGTGCCTCAGGAGACCAGTGAAACAGGGTACCCTGTTGGGTTAATTGGGTGATGGGCGAGACTATGGAGGAGAACCCCCGGATAAACTTCCTATAAAAGTTTTCAAATCCAACGAAGCTCTGGATTCCCTTTTTATCGGCCAGAGATGGCCAATCCAAGATGGCAGAGACTTTTTGGGGGTCCATCTTGACATCTCCAACAGAAATGATGAGTCCAAGAAATTGTATGCTGCGCTGCTCAAACTCGCACTTTTCAGGCTTGGCATAAAGACCGTGTTGTCGGAGGTGACCCAGTACCCTTTTTACATGGTTGCGATGAAGCTCCAGGGAAGAAGAAAAGATCAGGATGTCATCCAGGTAAGCAATGACAAAGAGGGCGAGGAAGTCCCTGAAGATATCGTTTTTAAAGTGCTGGAACCTAGCAGGAGCGTTGCATAGACTGAACGGCATTACTAAGTACTCGTAATGACCGAAGGGGGTATGGAAGGCCGTCTTCCATTCATCGCCTTCCCTGATCCATATCAGATTATAAGCTCCCCAGAGGTCCAATTTGGTGAAGACGGTGGCCGTCCCCAGGCGTTGAAATAACTCCGGTACTGGAGGAAGAGGGTAACGGTTCTTAACCGTAACTTTATTGAGTTCCAGGTAGTCTATGCATGGGCGCAGCGTATGATCCTTCTTTTCCATAAAAAAGATACCCGCCCCAGCTGGTGAGGTGGACGGACAGATGAACCCCTTGCTGAGATTCTCATCAATGTACGATTTGAGGGTGCTGAGTTCAAGTTCCGTAAGTGGATAAATCCTTCCGAAAGGGATTTCAGCACCGGGAAAAAGCTTGATGGGGCAGTCGTACGGCCTGTGGGGAGGAAGGACCTCAGCCCCCTTCTTACTAAAAACATCTAGGAAAGCATGGTAGACACTGGGGACTGCCTGGTGGACATCAGGCTCCGGGTCAAGGTCCATGCATAATAGGGCAGGATCCACTGCGGGAGTCTTGGGGAGACAGTGCTTGTTGCAGCACTGCGATTGGAACTGGATGTTCCCTGTAGTCGAGTCAATGGTGGGATTATGGGCCTGGAGCCAGGGTAGGCCAAGGATGGCAGGGTAGAGGGGAGAGGCGATGGAATCAAGAGTGAGGAGCTCTTGGTGACCCCATTGTAGTTGTCAGGGGAGTGGTCTCTTGTGTGACCAGACCAGATTTTATAGTCGTTCCATCAGCCAGGTGCACAACCACCCTGCGGGATTTGGGTCGTAGAGGGATCCCATGTTGTGCAGCAAAAGATAAGTCCACGAAACAGCTGCAGGCACCAGAATCGATAATGGCAAGGACGGGAATAGTCCTTCCAGGGAGCTGTAGGAGTATGGAGAGGGTAAGGTGAGCAGTGTTGCTAGGTACAGGTTGGGAGGAGACAGCAAGGCACTTACCCAACTTGGCGGAGCAGGCTCACATGAAATGCCCCGGCTCTCCGTAGTAGAGTAAGAGGCCCAGGCTTCTTTGGCACTGTCTCTCTTCAGAGGTCAGCACTGGGTGCACTACCCCCCGCTGCTTTGATTCCAACTGCATCGGAGGAGGAGAGGTGGGTATGGCGGTTCCGACTAGCGAAGCACTTGGAAAGCCGGAGGCATGAGGTAGCATACATGTAGGTCAGAAATTAACTACAGCACTCTCCGCTCTGCGCTCTCTGAGGCGCCGATTCATCTGAATGGCCAGATCGATGAGTCTTTCCAGAGAGGAAGGCACCCCCACACGGGCCAACTCATCCTTCAGGGAATCGGCTAGGCCTAGCCGAAACTGGTGGGAGAGAGCTGCCTCATTCCAAGCTGTTTCAATGCTCCAATGCCTGAACTCCGACGCATAATCCTCCGCCAGGCGGCAGAGGCCGCCTGGTGCGGATCTTCATATAACTGGGCCATTGCCTGCAAGAACCGGGAAAGGTCAGAGACTTCAGACGCCCCTTGCTCCAGGAGCCGGTGGGCCCACGACTGGGGCTCGTCTTGCAGCAGGGAGATTACCAGCCCCACCTTCGTGGGGAGAAGGTGCAAGGCTGTAGGTTGAGATACAGTTCACGGGCGCTACAGAACGCCCGGAATTTCCTACGGTCCCCTGAGAATCGTTCAGGCATGGGTACTGTGGGTCCCAAGGGCAAAGTGATCATGGAGTCAGTTGCGAGCTGGCTGACGCCAGATGGAGCCGGTGAAGAGAACTCCAGGACATGGGCTTCCAGCCGGGTGTATCCTGCTTGCAGGTTTCGGACGGCTTGAGAGAGACCATCCAAGTGCTGATAGAGTTCATGTAACGGAGAGGGCCCCTGCTCAGACTCAGACATGGCTGTCCATTTCTGTCACGTACCTTGTGATGGAGTCTGACTATGCAGTGGGCAACCTCTCTTACGGCCCTGGTTCGGGAACCCCTGGTAGAGTAGACAGGAAGTTCCAGAGCACAGGGGGGCATGATGGCTGGAAGGAATGCAGAGGATGTTGTCAGGATCCTCCAGGAGCTCGTGCAAGGCAGAAGATTGGTGATGAAGGCCGGGTCAGTAGCAGGCGGGCAAGTGCGGTACAGAAGGAGCAGGCAAGCGGGTAGTCGGGTACAGGCAGGGTTGTTACCAGGCAGGCAGCAGAAGTACAAAGGGATCAGGCAGAAGAGTCATCGTAGGCAAGCTGAGGGTCGGTGCAGGCAGTGTTCAAACAAGGTTAGGCAAGCCGGGTCACAGGTACAGGAAGTCTTGGAAGCAAAGTCACAGAACACACTGGGAACGTTGTAAAACGGACAGCACTGGTTGCAGAATACTGTCTGCTTAAATGGGCCGTTTGGCACCAATGCCGTCGCATACGCAAGCGCACAGGCCCGCACAAGCACGCACAGGCGCGTGCACATGCGCACAGGCGCGTGCACACGCTACGTGCGCCCGTGCACAGGCCTGCAGACCCATGTTCCAGACACAACAGTCGTTTCCTGACACCTACTAAGTGGGGGAAATTGGTGAAAACTGTAATAATTAATGTTCCTTGAGCAAAGTTCAGTAGATCTTCAGCCAGCTCTTTAGTTTAAATGATATATACCTAGAAAGTAACTGTAGCTGCAGCAAACAGGTTTCCAGGTATTGCACTGAAGTGATGTAGGACACTCTTACTGCAGTAAGGCAAAATAACTTTACAATGATCACTGACTGTGATAAAACTACAGCTGACAGCAATCCAGTATAGAGTTTATATGATTATATTCCGGACCTCCTCCAACCTACTTCGTTTGCGCAACTTTATCTCCAACAACTCCTTTCACACTTTCCCTACTCTTTGTGAAGCTTACGGTTTACCCAGCTCAGAATTGTTTAGATACTTGCAAATAAAGAACTTCTTTACACCCTTCCTTAATACTGATACACCTTTGACCCATCTATCTCCCTACGAGCAGATCTGCAAGTCCGATCCTCATGGCAGAGGCACTATTTCGTTACTCTATCAACTACTAATCTCTGATCTGGACAACCCTATGCCCTCCTATGCAGACAAATGGGCATCTGACCTGGGGCGTACGATAGACACAGCTGAATGGTCTAATATCTGGTCAGCTACTAACTCTTCCTCCCCCAATATACTAGCTAAGGAAACCAATATCAAGGTCATCACCAGATGGTACTTAGTACCAGCCAGAATCTCAAAATATCTCCCATCATACCCGATAGGCTGTTTTCGAGGCTGTAGCGAACCCGGTACATATTACCACATCTGGTGGGACTGCCCTTTAGTACGGGGATTCTGGAAACATATCTTACTTATGGCCTCTAAAGCCTTAGAGATGGATATTGCACCTGACCCATCGAATCTGAAGCTGAGCCAGTTGACTTCCTCTGAGTTTAAGCTGCTAGTCTGCCTCACGATTGCTGCTAAGCAGACAATCGCCAAGGCTTGGAAGTCCCCTGCGCTGGTTGTGGCAGAGGCCAGAGGCAGAATGAATAAGGCCTTTATATAAAATGAAAGCCATAGACAGTAACAAGATACGCAAATTTGAGAAAATCTGGGACCCCTGGGTTAGAAACTGCCTATCACCTGACTTTGACAGGAATCTCTTGATGCCATAACCACCACCCTTAAACATTTGATACTTTGGCCTCCTATTCGAGTCACAAGCTACTGATCCAGGAAATCTAGTCCTACTCACTCCCTGCTTTCTCACATCTAAATGTTACAGCCGCTGCCGTTCTCTTCCCTACCCCTCCCCCCCACTTTTCCTCATTCAGTCTTTTCTTTCCCTATATCCCTTCCAGTTCTAAACTCAATTCAATTCCATCTTGTCTACCCTTTTCTACACTGCTTAGGGTTTATAGAAGACTCCACTGTTTCAGTTTCTAGTTCCTTCCAACACATCTGGTACATTTGCGATAGAGTTTGGATACACTTTGTAACACTCTTACAGTTTCCTCTATTTAAGTGTACAAATGACAATAGTCTTACACTGTAGTGCTCTAGCTTTCATTGCTGTTCCCTCACCCCTGTGGCACAGTGTGATCCCAGCGGGGTGCCTCGGGGCCTAAGGGCGCAGCATGGACATGGCCTAATAACAAGGTTACGCAGCTGCCATGACAGCACTGTATCTTATTTAATTATGGAAGATATGTATCTCACCACTCACTTTTCATGTACAGCCAAGTGGTAAGACGCTTACATGCTTTGTAATATTTCCTTTACTTTTCAATTAAAATATTGTACAAGAAATATAGCAAACAAATGAGGTCATAGAGCCCAGCATAACATATTTCCTCCTATTACTGTGGTCTCATGTTACCTAATTTACAGAATAACAAAATTAAATTTGCCGTTCTAAATTTGTAATCCTTACTTTACTTACCCTGATGTTAACCACTTGCCGACTGCCTGCCGCAGCGTGACGGCGGCAAGGTGGCTCATTGGCGCGAAACGCCGTCACAGGACGGTGGTCGCGATAACTAGCTGGAGGCACGCTCATGCGCTCACTGTGTTGGGGGGGGGGGTCCAGGAAGCGGGTAGGGCGGACTCAATCGCTGCCGGCTACCCGCAATGCCCCCCCCCCGCAGTGAGAGAACGGAGGTCCGTGTAAGTAAACACAGATCTCTGTTCTCATAGAGGGGGAAGGGCTGTGATCACAGGCTTCCTGTTTATGGCCGTGATCACTCCCCTCCCCCTGCCACCCTGTCAGCCCAGCCCCAATACAGTTAGAACACAGTGAGGGAATACAGTTAACCCTTAGAGCGCCCCCTCCAGGTTAACCCCTTCACTGGCAATGGCATTTACACAGTAATCAATGCATTTTTATAGCACTGATCGCTGTATAAATGCCAATGGTCCCAAAAAAGTGTCAAAATGGTCCAACATGTCCGCCGCAATATCGCAGTACCGATAAGAATCGCAGATCGCCACCATTACTAGTAAAAAAAGAATAAAGAAATGAATTCTCATCATTCGTAAATGCTGCAACTTTTGCGCAAACAAATCAATAAACACTGATTGCAATTTTTTTTACCAAAAATATGAGGAAGAATATAAATCAGCCAAAACTGATGAAAATAAATGTTTTTTAATATTTTTTTTTGGATTTGTATTTTAGCAAAAAGTAAGAAAAATAGTTTTTTTTGCAAAATTGTCGCTCTTTTTTTGTTTATAGCGGTGATCAGAAATGACACAGAGGTGATCAAATACCACCAAAAGAAAGCTCTATTTGTGGAAAAAAAAGGACGCAAATTTTGTTTGGGTACAACGTCGCACGACTGCACAATTGTCAGTTAAAGCGACGCAGTGTCGAATTGCAATAAGTGCTCTGGTCCTAAAGTGTGAAATCCTTCCGGGGCTGAAGTGGTTAATTAACAAGAAAAAAATACAGTATATAAAATCTCCTTTCAGATTTTGCACCAGGGTTCTGCAGCTCACTACTAGTTACTAGTCAATGTCATATGAAGCGATAGCAGGAAGCTTTTGAGCCAGCACTCCTAAATGCTATGTATGATCAGAGGTACATTAGTTCAAAAGTTAAAGAAACATAATTGTTATTGATTAAAATATATAAAATGGTGTTTACAGAATAAACAAAGAAAGCATAAAAAAATGATTATATTCCAGCTTTTCCTTCTCTGTGTCATTGCTTAAACTTTTGCTAAGAATGGGTATGTAGAATCAGAGTATATGTGCACAGTACTGTAATGATGGGCCTCAGCCCACTCACCCAACAGGAACAATGGATGCAAATGATGAATCCGCTGCTTTAGATGATGATGATGAGCATGGAGATGATGATGGTAACACTCCAGCCCTCTGGCTCCCAGAATCGGCTTCCACCTCCTCTCTCCCTGCAGTTCTCCCGGATTGATCACTTTAGCTGCATACAGGTCTCTGGAATAGACTCCGCTTGATGCAGGGCAGGTCTCTCTGATTATCCGCTGAAGCACCGCATAGCCACCAGCTGCCAAGTCTGTGGAAGTAGGCCGCAACTTGGCTTACAGGACGCACAAGGTCTGGCCTGATCGATCACCGCCGTCCACACCCTTTGTTTAAATAGATTCTCCCACGAGGCACTGCTTCTCCCAGAAACCTTCTTCTGCAGCACAGTCTGATGGGAATCACAGTTTTACTGCAGCACAGTCTGAGTGAGAATCCATGAAAGCACACTACAACCCCCAGAATGCATTTCTTTAAACACAGTAGAAATCACCAACTAATAAACTGGCACTAGGGGGAAACAGCTGTAATGTACCTGAAAGCAGGAACGTCTTTATTGCCAGGAGTATAACACTTAGCTCCTGGCTACAAGCGTAAAGAGAGAAAGTCTCTCATTTAAACATACAAGCAGTCAGACTAAACATAACACAGTCTAAATGGTCAGGTAAAATAGATCAAGTGTGATAATAAGTGCAATAAGTGAAGTAACAATTCAAAAGACCAGATACAAAAACTCGTAGGTTTAAAACTGCAACCATTTTTAAGGACATAATACTTTGTATCGAGAAGCAAACTTCTCGGTGGCCAGGTGGACCCACACTGGGGGTAGTGGAGCCTGGTCAATATGCAACAGTATACACGAATATCCAAGAATAACAGAACCCAGGATGAGCCCAGTAAGATAAGGAGGGGAGCAAATATGGGGAGGAAGGGGAAAAAAGTAGGTAAGAAGCAGTTGGCAAAGAGCAAGGGTAGGGGATTGTCCGTCCTCATATGGCAGAAAAGAGTCTAGGTTTCAGCACAAAATGGGGAGCCTCTCATCTAGGGAATGTAACCGATCACAAGGGTTCAGCCCAATTGCAAAACCCCCTGAAAATAGGCATCAGTATATACAAAGTGTTGCCACAATCTCCAGGTGTCACAGAAGATCTCCTCCCTGTTGTGCAAGGTTGCTGTAAGATCCTCCATGTCCCTGAGTTCATTGACTTTGGAGAATCCCAAGGATTTTGATGGCGGGTTCTCAGATCTCCAACAGAGAGAGATGCATGCCTTAGCTGCATTCAGTAACTGAATCTTGAGAGAAGCCTTATACTTCTTTATTGGACAGGCGCACGCACAGGTGTTCGCACAAGCGCAAAGAGGTCCATTAGCCACAGATTTTCTTCCTAACAGCGTGAACGCCGACTGAGACACTTGCGCAACTGGAGGCCACTCCAGAAGTCTAGAGGGGGGTCTGCTGCAGATGCACAGAGAAGGGGAGACAGCTGACTCCGTGGTCCCAGAAAATTGCAGAAGTAAAGGCGGCCACTTGCGACCAGGCACCGAAAATGAAGGTTCTGAAGGCCAGATGTAAATTCTGGATTGCCCAGTGTAGGCACCAATGGGGAAGGAATTGGTGATAACGAAGAGTGTCTAAACGAGTCCCTAGCAACTGACAATGTGCTGCCCAGGGTAGGATAGTCACTGAGGGCCTTTGGTAAGGAGTAGGTTATCCAGGGCCAGCTTTTCACCATGCCATTGGAGTCTTCCAGTTCCATAGCTACCCACTGTTTAGCTTCATCATGGCAGTGCCAGTCCACTATCCTGGTGAGGTGCACTGCTCTGTAATATGCCCCCACATCTAGATGCCTAACTCCTCCCGGGGCTTTGGGAGGTGGAGAAGCTGGAGTTTGAGGCGAGGCTTCCGATGGGACCATACAAACTCTCTAAACATGGAGCTCACCCGTTGAAAGAATCGCAGAGGGAGATGGATAGGCAATGCTTGCATCACATACAGCACCTTCGGCAGCATGGTCATCTTAAGAGCGTTACACCGCCCTAACCAAGTCAGGGTGAGGGAGTACCAATGGAGTAAATCAGTTTTCAGGTGGAGGAGCAATGGGACAAAATTTGCAGAGTAGAGAGCTGAGGGGTCAGATGTAATGTCAACCCCCAGGTAGTGGATGGAATCAGTTGCCCAGCGAAAAGGGAACAAGGATCTGAGAGATATGGCCTTGATACTGTCCACCATGACATTTAGAATAAAGGATTTGGACAAGTTAATTTGAAAGAAGAAAAGGTTTCCATATTCCTGTAGAGATTGAAGTAGCTTCGGGAGAGACAAGCGTATTTGTTAAAAAAAAGATCAGATTGTCCGCAAATGCGGCCACCTTGTGCGACCACAATGCCTCACGATAACCAACGATGGCTGAATCTGCCCATATGGTGCAATGACTCTAAGGCAAGGATGAAAATCAGAGGAAATAGAGGGCAACCCTGCCGCGTGCCATTACGGATGTTGAAAAAGTCAGATCTCGTCTCATTGATCCTGACGGTGGCGGAAGGGATTGCAGTAAAGGGAAAGAATCCAACCCAGCATGGATGATCTGAGCCAAATATGCTGAAGGGTGGTCCGCATGAAGGCCCAGTTCACCTGGTCAAAAGCCTTCTCTGCGTCTGTAGAGAGCAAGAGAAGGGGCCGTTTTGATGTCCTGGCCGCGTGGATCAGATTCACCACTCTGATGGTATTATCCCACGGTTCCTGTAAAGGTACAAACCCTGCCTGGTCTTTATGGATGAGACTTTTTTGGCAAACAATTTCAAGTCGGTATTCAGAAGTGCAATCTTGTGGCAGTTCCCACATTGCAAAGGGTCCCTCCTCTCCTTTGAAATAAGGGAGATATATGCTCTCAAGCTGTCCAATGGGGAAGACCTACCCTCCGAAATGGAGTTAAGTGCGGAAACCAAGTTAGCAGACAACGTCTCAAAGAAAGCTTTTTAATAAGCTGGGGTAAAGCCATCCGGACTAGGAGCTTTTTTTGGTTTAGAATGGGCCAATGCTACCCCTAGCTCCTCCACTGGGATGGGTTCCTCCAACTCTTCCTGGACCACTTCCGGAAGGGAGGGCATACAAGACGCTGTAATATATGACTGTATAGTGGAGCTCGTAGCCAAAGACCAATCTACAGGGGGTGAGGGGTCTAGATTGTAGGGACCCTCATAGAAGGATCTAAACTCCGCTGCCATTGTGGTGGAAGTGGTCAACTTCTGTCCAGAAGAGCTGATGATATGGGAGATATAGGTTTTACTACGTGGACCCCGCAAGGCCCGGACCGGTAATGTGCCTGGTTTACTTGAAAATTTGTACATGGTACGATGGGCCCAGGCCAGCTTTTGCTTCATTGTGTGGTATAAGAGAGAGCGCAGTTCCTTACAAACTCTAAGGAGCTCCTGGTAAGTGGATCTTGCGAGGCTAGCCTTGTGGGAGCGTTACAAATTACAGAGCTTGCTCAAAAGTTCATCCGTATGGCGGGACATCTCTCTTTTGAGGCGGGTTCCTATTTGAATCAGGGTACCCAAAATAAGGGCTTATGCGCCCCCCAGATAACCAATGGGTTGTCAGACGAGGCTCCATTCAGCGAGAAATATTTCCACAAGGCGGAAAAAAGTACCGCCTCATTCACTCTCCAAGATGGAGGGTTCTAAGTCACTGGACCCAGCTGAAGGGTCAAATGGATTGGCGCATGATCCGAAAGGGAGATGACATCAGTGCTAGTAGAGACTACCCTAGGCAGATCTTTATGCATGATCAGGAGATAGTCAAGCCGCGAATAAGTATGGTGGACCTGGGAAAGGAAGGAGTAGTGATGCTCTTGAGGATGCAATAACCGTCAGGTGGAGGAGATGAAGATCCGCCTTCAAGCGCTTAAAGCGAGGGTAGGGGAAATGGGAGGAACCACGCGATACATCTAGTAAGGGATCCATAGCAAAGTTAAGATCGCTCCCAAAGACACGCAAGCCCTCTGTAAACTCTATGAGCACAGGACGAAGCGTCCTAAGAAATGGCAGGTGATCTACATTAGGAAAATAGACATTGGCAAAGGTGACCTGTACCTCACGCATCTTCCCCTTCAAAAGAAGGAAATGCCCCTGGGCATCTGTCCACATCGCCTGGAACATCGAAGGGACCGATTTGTCCATCAGAATGCTAACCCCTTTAGAATTGGAGATCGGCGAGGGACTATGGTACACCGTCGGAAAAGCCTTGTTGGTCAGTTTAGGGATTCGATCACTCCTGAAATGCGTTTCCTGGAAGAAAGCAACCTGGGTTTTACATTTTCTCAGATCAGCCAAGAGCTGAGAGCACTTCTCAGGAGCACTTAGGCCTTTCGCATTAAGGGAGGTAACCTTGAGGAGACCCATGATGGACTCTGGGTCTGTATGCGATCACACCAAGATCTGATATATAATCCCCCTTGAGTATTCCCTGGGCGAGGAGGAGAGAGCCAGGTGGGGGAAAGAAGAAGACAAGGAGACAGTGATGAGAGAAAAGGCCCCTGCAAGGGGAGATGCATGGAATAATAGCAACGAGAAACATGCTATATCTAGTAATTAATAACAATACCACCGACATTAGAATAATAGTGTACACTGCTGGCCCGTCTGTGATGGTTCACCAGGGGAGGTGCTGATGCCGAGGACAGTTCCATGGAGGGGAGCATGCGAATAATGAGTATAGCTCCTGCACCCAACCCCGGTGCACCATGGGGACACTCTGCACGCCTAAATCACCAGGGGGGATACATGTAAACTTAAAACAAAAGGACTGAGATCAAATAGAGTTTCAGCGTAGGTAGAGTCTGTGGAACGCACCCCAGGCCCCATGCCCAAACTTTAGCGTTGATCTATATACAAGGATGGGGGCTGCAGATAAAGGGAACATTCAGATTGCGTGAGCTCCACTGCGAATGACCGCCTTGAGGTAGAGCACTAGGGACAATTTTTGGCTCGGAGGAGTTGTAAGCAGCAAAGCATGAGGCACATCCACAGACCGGTAGCATCCGACTGGAGATGTCCCCGTAGATGGCTGGGTAGGGGCCAGTCAACAAAAAGGGGGGCAACACAAGCATGGAGAACAAAATGTGTCATACATAACGGCCAAATAATCGGGAACTATAGAGGCCATAAGGCATGTCTCTAAGGTCATCAAAACTTGCATAGGAGTAAAGAGGAGGAAGTTTGGGGCCCAATCATCTGGGAAATGTGGGATACAATCCAGCAAATGTCATTAGAAACAGCCTGTACTATAGTTTCACGGTATCGGGGCAAAGTGAACAAAGTAATAGTTATAGACTGAAAACTGAAAGCACAGACACCTGAAAAAACCCACCGGGAGGTTTCACTATAACAGATCCCGTGAAGATTGGCCCTTTAGCTTACTGTGTTGGCAGGCCTCGGAGGTGTTTGTGTAGATCTAGGTGCCTCCTGACTGGAGGTGTGGGATCGAGGACGTCTGATCCGTTGTGGCCGTGGTGGGGGTGGACTAAGGGCCTCCTGAGTGAGAAGGTAGTCAAACCAGTCAGGAACGCTGACAGAAGGCCTATCCAGAAAGGGAAACAGAGCAGAAAATGGGTCTGGGGAGCGCAGAAAAAATTCAGTTCCCTGCTTTTTCACGATCAGATGAAATGGATGGCCCCAATGGTAAGTTGCCTCTGCCTCCCGGATCACTTCAAGAAGGAGGTGCAGGAGCCCTCGCATGACCCGCGTTTGCCTGGAAACATCGGGGTAAATCCGATTGGTGGCACCATCAAAATCAATAGGGTCCCTTGACCAGGCCAAGCGCACAATCTCCTCCTTGATAGTAAAAAAGTGGACCCTGTAGAGGACGTCCCGGGACAAAGGTGGGGGGGCTGGCCCTGTTGAGATGAGGAGGCAACCCGGGGTCCTGGGAGTCGATGCACTCTGTCAAGCTCAAGTTTGGTTGTGGGGGTTTACCCAGGATTTGGTTCAGGATCGCCACCACAGTGTAGCGGAGGTCTGGTTCCAAAGTGGCCTCAGGTATGCCGCGTAGGTGCAGGTTATCCCTTCTGCTGCAGTTTTCCCATCATCCAGCCTCAGATGGACATCAATAAGATGGCGACAGATGGCTTGTTGCTCAGACTCCAGGGCAGTAAAGCCAGAGTCTGTGGTGGTAGTGAAGGACTCCAGTTCCGTCACCCACTCCTCCACAGTGTCAACCTGCTGGCGGAGGTCATGCAGCTCCTGGGAAAGAGCATTCAGTATAGAGGGGGCCATGGCCTGGAGATCCTGCTTAGTAGGCAGTTCAGTAACTAGCTCCCAGAGAGCTTCCCCAGACCTGTCATCTGCCCCCATTGTGTGACCAGTGTCATGCTGCAAGTCCAAGCATGAGAGAGCGAGGGATATAATGGGGGAGAGTGGATGATCTGACCGCACAGTCACGTCCCCTGCAGCCGGGGCCCCAGGCTGTGAGACCTTATTGCTGGTTGCACCCGTGGCGGTTCCTGTGTTAACTCGAGGTGGCACCATCTTGGCTGCTACCACGGGAGATGAGGCGGCGTGCGGATGAAGAAAATAGTGGGTGGTCTCACCTCTCTTCGGATCCCCTGGAGGTGGCGTGTGTTTGCGGGCACTTGTTATTAAGAAGTGATGGGTCTGCGCGGTCTATCTGGCAGAAAGCAGCACTTTAAAAAAAAGCTTAAACAAAAACATTAAAAGTGCATAATTCTTCAAATAACATGTTAAAGCAAAAGGGACATTTACAAAAAAAATGGCATTTAAATTGCCAGATAACTGACAGTTCCTGCCTTTTTCCCTCTAACTGTAAACAAAGCAGCTGGGGATTCCTTTCAACATCTATATCAGACCAACGGCACCCTAGCAGCCACTAACCTGCTGCCTGCAACCAGCATCCTAGCAACCATGAGCCCTGAGCGGGAATCTGTCTTTGATTTAGTGCTAGTAGTATAACTGCCACTAATAAATGACTTTCTGCACAGTCGAAGATTCGCTGCATCTCATGGACAAACAATCCATTTAATTTGTCTGGTCACCAAAATGCGAACAGTAACATTTCAAGTTGACCCCTGCATATGCTTTGTGCAGTTGCTCTCAAGGTACCTTTTCCCAATACAAACCCTGCCACTGATTTAAATCTATGTGACCCGTTCCAAATTCCAAACCATTGAGTTATTTTTTTGTTTGGAGAACTTTACTTAACATGTATAAAGTATATATTTTGTTTGTGATGCCACCATTGAATTTGCTTTCTTTGGTTTACATCAAACAGAGAATAAAGGGATACCATACATATGCTATCAGTTTCTCCAAAAAACAATACCATGAAGATCAATGGCATAGATTAAATGTAGCAGTCAGAAATTGATTTTTTTTTCTTTTTTTGTCAGAGAACTAGATGGTGATGATGAAAAGTGTTTGTGGACTCAAAGTTCTAAGATAAAGCTACTATCAATAATTCAGTGGTTTGTTTCCTGTTTCTGTTGGGTTACAGAGAATCATTCATGTCATGAACGTGTTAGGAAGATCCTGTTTCCACATATGTATTCATCCTTCAATTTAAAAAGAAATGCAAAGAACTAATTAGAAAAAAATGTGTAATTTTAGTTGGAGACGTTTAGCAGTATCAGTGCTTGAACCAGAAAATATATACTACTAGTACGGTAATTTCTGGTCAACAGAAATACAGTCAATAGATTAGTAACTGGCAATATGTGCAGAAAATGGAGTGTGGAGGGTATGTTGGGGGCAGTATGTGCAGTAGAAGGGTGCAGAGGGTATGGGAGGACAGTATGTGCTAAGCAGGAGTGCAGAAGGTATGATGGGAGCAGTATATGCAGAAAAGGAGTGTGGATGCTATGATGGGGCAATTTGTCTAGAAGAGGAGTACGGGAGGGTATAATGGGGGCTGTATGTATGGAGGGTATGATGACAGCATTATGAGTAGGAGAAGAGTGAGGATGGTATGACTGAAGGTAGTATGTGCATAAAAGGAGTGCCGAAGGTATGGGGAGACAGTATGTAAAGTAGAGGAGTGTGGAGGGTTTGATGATGGGCAGTGTGTGAATTAGAAGAATACAGAGGTATGATTGGGGAATTACTGTATGTGCAAAAAAGGCATGCAGAAGTTATGTGAGGGGTCATTATGTGCAGTAGATTAGTACAGGGGGTATATAAGTGAGCAGTGTGTTCAGGTGAGGAATGTGGAGGATATGATCGCAGGCAGTATGTGCAGGAGAGGAGTATGGAGTGTGTGATGGGGTAGAATGTGCAGGAGAAGAGTCCAGAGCAGTGGCATAGCTAGCACATCTGGCATCCAGTGCTGGACATTCTTTTTGCACCCCCCACCCCAAAGGAATATGGTATGTGCCAATATAGCGGCACCATGCCAAAACTGTGCGTGTGGTCAGATTGCATCTATAGTGGGAGGGGCTTAAATGGCCATATGCTTTAACCACTTCCTTACTGGGCACTTAAACCCCCCTCCTGCCCGAACCAATTTTCAGTTTTCAGCGCTGTCGCTCTTTGAATGACAATTGCGCGGTCGTGCGACGTTGTACCCAAACAAAATTTGCGTCCTTTTTTTCCCACAAATAGAGCTTTCTTTTGGTGGTATTTGATCCCCTCTGCGTCATTTCTGATCGCCACTATAAACAAAAAAAGAGCGACAATTTTGAAAAAAAAACAATATTTTTTACTTTTTGCTATAATAAATATCCAAAAATAAAAAATAAAAAAACAAATTTATTCATCAGTTTTAACCGATTTATATTCTTCTACATATTTTTGGTAAAAAAAATCGCAATCGGCGTTTATTGATTGGGTTGCGCAAAAGTTATAGCGCTTACAAACTATGGACATTGATTTATGGCGTTTTTATTTATTTATTTTTTTTTACTGGTAATGGCGGCGATCTGCGATTTTTATCGGGACTGCGATATCGGGGCGGACATGTCGGACGTTTTTGACACATTTTTGGGACCAATGACATTTATACAGCGATCAGAAATTTAAATGTCCACTGATTACTGTATAAATGTCATTGGCAGTGAAGGGGTTAACCTGCAGGGGGCAGTGAAGGGGTTAACAAATGTTCCCTGGGTGTGTTCTAACTGTGGGGGGGCGGGGCTGGTCGGGACATACAACAGATCTAACTGATCCCAGTGACAGGGATCAGTAGATCTGTTGTGTCCCATTCACAGAACGGGGAACCGCCGTGTTTACTTCGGCGGTTCCCCGTTCCTCCTCTCTGAAAGGAGATCGCGGGTCTCCGGCGGACATCGGGTCCGCCCGACCCGCGGGCACGCTCCCGCGGGCGCGAGCGGCGCGTGCACGTGCCGCTCGCGCCCGCGGGAGCGTGCCCGGCACAAGCCAAATGGGAGGACGTCTATTGACGTCCTCCCGGCATTTTAGAGCCGCGCTGTAGCCGTCATTCGGCTATGGCGCGGGCGGGAGGAAGTTAATGACTGTGCCACAAGCGAGTATGTAGCAGACAGTACAAACTTCAGTATACTCATTTTAATAAAATAAAACTGTGCATATCTTTTACTACACACAGCTAACCTTAAAGTGATATTAACGTCTTGTTTTTTTGTTTTTTTTCTAAATAATAAACATGTTATACTTACCTGCTGTGGTTTTGCACAGAGCAGCTCAGATCCTCCTCTTCTTGGGTCACTTGCCAGCACCTCTGGTCCCTCCCTCTTTCTGGGTGCTCCAACAGCAAGCAGCTTGCTATGGGGACACCCAAGCAGGCACGCTCCTGAGCCGTGGCTCTGTGTGTCCATTCACACACAGAGCCATGGCTCTACTCCGCTCCCTCTGTCTTCTGATTGTCTCACAGTCTGTGATAGACAACAGTGGGAGCCAATGGCTCCCGCTGCTGCCAAAAGCCAATCAGAAGTGTGAGTTCCCAGACAGCCAAGGCCCTCCTAGACATTGCTGAATCGAGAGGTGGCTTGAGTAAGAATTAGGTGGGGCTGGGGTTGGGGCTGCTGCACACAGAAGGTTTAGAATGCATGAAGGTAAAACATTTTGTGCCTTTACAACCACTTTAACAAAGAATGTGCTGTTCTTAGAATGTAGTTGTCAGAAGTAAGAAATGTAAAACACAGTGAGGGGAATTTATCAAAACTGGTGCAGTCAGAATCTGGAAAAGCTTTGCATGGCAATCAGCTTCTACCTTCAGCTTGTTCAGCTTTAAAAAATGAAAGTTATGAGCTGATTGGTTGCCATGCACAGCTGTTCCAAAATCCATCTGCTCTAGATTTGATAAATTCCCCTAAAGCTCATTCAGACAGGCACTGAGACAGGTCCTGTATGCTGAGCCACTTTTTGCTGCATCTGCATCCACCAGAGAGCTTCACCTCTAGTAGTTGGGGCACAGATCCGAATGCAGACACTGTATCAGATTTTGACATTGACTATGTCCATGCAGCTGCTGCATTCCAATTGACTTTGATTGGACTGCTTGCACAGGGATGCACAGAACACCAAGTATCCCCATGTGGTACACGGCCATCACACTGGGCATGGACGCATATGTTTCATGTGAATGAGGCCTAATTGTCATGTGGGCCAGATAGCAGGAAAGAGGAGATGTAGGGTAATTTAAAGAGAAGTGTGGGAATTTTATTTATGAATCATACTTACCTGGGTGGATGCTGCATCTGTCCTCCCCCGGCTCTAAGGCTGAGAACCGAGTAATCAAACAGCCAATCACTCAGTTCACAGTGCTCCTTGAGTAGAAAGCTGGTGGCTGTCAGTCTCTGGCTCTGCTCTGCCCCCCCCCCCCCCCGGTGCTCACCGAAACACTGGGCTGTGGAGGGGACAGAAGGGGCCAGCTCGCTGAAAGGCTGAGCTGGGCATGTGAGCAGATCCCGACTATACTGTATGGTTGCAATCTTTCCCCAACCTGGACTGACTCTGTGACATCAGCCGAGATGGGTAACAGGAGTGTAAAACAATCTGCACTGATGTGATTAACAGGAGAAGTACAACCAAACAGGCTTTGGTTGTACTTTTCCTTTACTAAATCTATCACAATGCCTGTCTATCTGCTCCTGTGTGGCATTACTTGAGACAATTAATAAATGTCCCCATTAATGCTATGAACTCACCTTCCAGGGCCCAGGCAGGCTCTTCCTCAGCCCAGGCACCCTCTTTTCTACTCCAGGAGGCCTCCACAATCTCCCTCTCATAGTCCAGGGCCTCCAGACACCTGCTGCCCTAGTCCAGGGCCTCCAGACACCCCCTCTCATAGTCCAGGTCCTCCAGACACTTGCTGCCCTAGTCCAGGGACACCCCTTCTCCTAATCTGGGACCTCCACGCACCCCCTCACCTAGTCCAGTATCTCCCTTGCACCCACCCCCTTAGTACAGGGCCTCCTCTGCACTCCTCCCCAAGTCCAAGGCTTCCTTTACAGCCCACGCCAAGTTAATAGCCTCCTCTGCACCCTGCTCTCCAAATCCAGGTCCTTTATCAACCCCACTTTTCAAGTTCAGGGCCTCCTCTTTACCCCACAGTCCAGGGCCTCTGATGTATTCCCCTCCTAGTCCAGGGCCTCCTCTGGACCCCCCACACCAGCACCTCCTCTGCACCCCCCCCCAGTCCAGGGCTTCCTCTGCACCCCCCCAGGTCAGGGCCTCCTCTGCACCCTTCCTAGTCCAGGGCCTCCTCTGCACCCCCCCCCATTCCAGTGCCTTCTTTGAAGCCTCCCCTTGTCTGGGATGCCCCACGCAGAAAAGACATAGGCTGTTTGGACCCTGGGCAGGACTAGGAGGAAGACCTGCCTGTCCATTACACTTGATCGGGCGGCAGTGACACCCTTTAGAGCAGCGGATCCCAGTGCGGGTGGGGGCAGCACCCCCCTGTATGCATCACCCGGGGCAGCCACCCCCCTGCCCCCCCTAGTTTCGGCCCTAGTCCAGAGGGTATGATGGAATATACTATGTACAAGAGAGGGTGAATATAATGAAGGAGCAGGGTGGTATCATATGATGAGAGGGTGGTATCATATGATGGAGACGATTGAAGAGAGAGGGGCGGCAGGCAGTGCTGGAGAGGAGTGTGATGTGCATGTTGGTAGACAGTTTGTGCAGTAGAGAAAAGTGTAGGTTTTCAAAGGTGTCATTATGTGTAAGAGAGGAGTGTGAAAGTTATGAGAGGGGTCATTACGATCAGAAGAAGAGTGTGCCGGCAAGCTGTATGTGTAGGAGAGGCATGTTAAGGGTATAATGGGGATAGTATCTGCAGGAGAGGAGTACATGGAGTATGACAGTGGGCAATGCTACATGGGAGAGGAGTGAAAAAGGGGAAGGTTGGGGCAATAGATACAGGAGTGAACTTAAAAACCAGGAACGGTGTGGAACCTAATTGCTACCAATGGGCAGATAGGTGGAACATAAAATCCCCATTGCACTGCCTTCTGGGCACCAGGTTTGCCAAAGAACTCTGTGCTTTCAGTATTTGGCCTGATGCTTTTGGTGATATACATTTTTGGCGGGAACCCCTCCCAAAACACCTCCTCCTACCAAGCTAAAGGGCATGTGGGTTTTAAACATGCACAGCTCCTTAGTGCTGCAACAGTATTTGCACAATTTTAGCACCCCCAGTTCACCAGGATGGAGGTTACCACCTACTTGCTACCAATGGGAGGGGCATGTAGGTGGAACATCACATTACATTACTCACATTCATCACCCCATCCCTTATCCCCATATATAAAGTAGAACCTAGGCATACATGGTGAGGCTGTAAAACTATCTTTGCCCAAGCTTACGCATTATTTGAACATGCCTACCTGGGTTCCAACCTACAGTCCAGGACAGTATCCCAGTGGTTATTGCTCTATAAGCCCTGATGAAGGGGGAGTGTTGAGCTCCCATACCGTAGTAGCTTTTGTTGCGGAATGAAATATTTTATGTATTGTATAAACTAGTATGGCGCTCCCATCTTTTTCAATTTTTTTAGAAATTTCCTCCCAAAGTACAGCAGGACAACATAGTTATTTGTGAGCAGCCTCCAGGATTGCACACTACATATAACTTTATAACAAATCATTACGGTTTGAGTGCTCCTATGTCACAAATAGAGTGAAGAAATCAATTGTTAACTTTCTCTGATTAAAGATGATCCTAAACTTGCTGCAAGATTACAACTATTGCCCTCAGCATTGCTTTTCTGTGTAGACTCATGGAGATTGTGATCTGTCAGATCTCCAGAATACCCTTACTTTCTGCGCATATATGTAGAATCTTTTTGAAGAATACATTTAGGCAGCTACTAAGGAAGGGGGGGGGGGTGGTTCTTACTCCACTTTACTAATCTAACTTTCCCATTTCATGGGTTTCTCCTGTGTGACTACTATCTGTTCATCCTCTCAGGGAGTTATCATCTACTACAAATCCTTCACCTCATGGCATACCCCTTACATCTAAGCCCTCTGGACATGCTCAAAAACCTTCTTTATCCCCCACCCCTCAACAAAAAGGGGGAGTGGGAGGTTTATTACCAATTGCTCCATATTGGACAAAGATATCCTGGACTTTCTTTCTACTCCGTCCTTTGGAGAGGTACACAAATAATTTATTTTGATGTCCTCTCACTGTTGTTTCTTTCTTTCTTTCATTCCTACTTGATGCTTTACAAAGCAGACTGTTTTTCCTACACCTCCTTGCAGGTTAAAATTACAAGCATAGTCATCTCCTTTTTCTCTTAAGGAGTTTTCACTGTTTCTATCTCTTCCTTTAGCAGTTAACACCACACCTTTCTTGGGACGTTGTACTGCTCAGGATCCCTGGATCTAATCTTGATACCATTATAAATACATTCCTGCCCATCTCAATATACATCTTTAGTTACAGTACAGTATGTGACCACTCTGCAGACATTTACCTAGAGACTTGCAGCATCTCTAATTCCTTGATATTTAGCAGTTAGGCACATTTAAGCCTTAGGGTTGGGTGCGTTCCTCTTTTTGGAGGTGTGCAAATCACTCCCTCCAAAATCTGTAATCTATCGTATGAGCTAGTTCTCACATAGTGTGATGATAGGAAACCCCATCCTAGAGCCTGTTCCCATTTCTCATGCTGCAACTTCTTCTATTTGTAAACACAAAAAAATAGTCTCCGGCATGTGGCAGGTCTTGGTTAGACCTTAGATATCCTCTTTCTAACATCTCGGCGTTGCAATCCTGAATTGCAAGAAGTTGTTCTTCTTTATCTCTGTTGTGTTTTTCTGTGCAGCTCAGGGGCCCTCCTTGGGTGCTCGTGCCCACGCAGAGCCCTCTCTTTGTGGTAAAATGGGTTATTCCATTATAGCAGCCTCTGTGAGAATGAAAAAGTTTCTTTCCATCCACACTAACAGCTGTAGTTCTGCCTTGGCTACCTCTGTGTTTTTTCTGGGGGCCCCTACATTTCTTATGATACATAGGGATGAAGTCCCCTGGCAGCCTGTCCTTGCTTCCCTAAATCTGCTTTTATCACCTACTGTGGGAAAGTCATTCTCCACTTCTGTGTCCTGCTTAGAAGGTATCCCTTCTAGGCATAGGTCCCTATGTCTAAACCCCAGTGGTCGGGGCAAAATGCATCAGGGTGAGTGGTGTTGTGGAGACATGTAGGTTGAGGCCACTCGGCATGTTAAACAGTTATGATTCACTTTATGGCTGGGGTCAAGACTGTTGTCCATGGAGGCCTGCCATGTATTCCTGTTGCAACTGACCCCTTATCCATTCCTCACAGGGGGTCCTTTTATGGCATTCCACTCTCCTCTTCCTCTCAATTGGGTGGTTCATTTGGCCTTCTGCCAAGGCTTTTGCTGTCAGTGAAAGAATCCCATCTTTTCTACTTGAACCCATTCCCCTAAGAGGTGAGGATTCTCAGGTTCCTTACAGCATCTTGCACTGGTGCTTCCTAAGGGTTGCAGGTGCAATGCCTCTTTTTCTGTGCATGTTTGAGGTGCACAGGATCAATGCATAGGTGGACAATGCCATCTTTCTTGACTACTGCTGCCATGGCAGACACCCAGGCAGTAGCCTCTTGCTCTGGTGCAATGATGCCCAGGCTAGTCATCCTTTCCAACTCTTGCAAGGCTTTGTCTTTTATAGCCAGTGGGATTCTTCAAGGGGCACACAGTAGACTGTACCATTTCATCTAAGCGTGTGTGATACATGACTGGAAGCTTACCAACAATGTAAGTTTGAAATAAGTCCTCATAAGTGGTCATCTCAAGAGCCTGTTGTTGTACTGCATGTACTTCTGGACTGAGTTGTATGAGATTTAAGTGCATGCTATCTGGTAAGCCTAGCAGGCGCTTAACATTTCTATCCACAATGTGGAATAGCAGCTTGCCTCCTTATAGATCCAAGGTAGAAATGCCCAGTGTTTGAATTGTTTGACCACCATAAGCTATCATGTTTACTTTATTTGACTGATCAATATCAGCTTTGGGGTCAATGCTGTGCAATGTGGATAAGGACATGACATTGCATTTGGCACCAGTGTCAATTTTCAACTTGACATGTTTGTTGTATGCTGTTGAGAGGGTGGTGAATATTTCTCCCTTATTTGCAATTTGGTCCACACTTTCACAATGAAAACAGTTTTGGTGATCATCACTTTCCACTTCATTAATTCTGTACACATTTTGTTGTTTAGTGTCACTATATGGTGTCATCCACGCACCTCTATTTTGAGGCTTGGACCTACAACATTTTGCAAAATTTGTTGCAAGAGTTACACCTTTTGTTAAAAGCTGGACATTTGTTGCACTCAGTAGCATGTTCACTAACACAGTTGCTGCATTGCCTTTTGTTCTGTTGCACCACAAACACTTCTGCCTCTCTTTTTAGTTCCTTAGTGGCCCTCTCAGAATGTTCAAACAACATACATATTCTGATGGCTGATTCCAGTGTTAAATCTTTCTCCCTGAATAGCTGAGCAGGAACTGCATTATTGTAGATACCACACACAATCCTGTCACGTATCAGTTCATCTGTTAGTGCACCAAAATCCCATTTTTTAGCCAGCAGTCTCAGTGTGGCTGAATAGGATTCTATTCCTCCATCAGGTTTTTGAGCCATCATGTTAAATGCATGTCTGTCTATTATCACATTATGATGTAGTAAGCATATCTCATCAAATTTCTTGATTAAGACATCAGGATCCTCTCTGTCCTCATTATCTTGAAAATTAAATTACTCAAATGTATCTAGTGCATCTGAACCAGCAAAATTGAGAAGATTATAAGCTTGTACCTTTTTTGACTTGTCTGAGAGTCCTGCTTTGCTGTACACATCCCATTCTCTTTTGAATTTCAGCCAGTTGTTAGCAATGTCATTATCAAAAATTAGGGGTTGTATACCACGTAGATTCTGAGCCATGATGTTTCAGCGATTCCATTTCTGTCACCATGTAGATTTGTAGAAGCAATGATGAATAGTCAGATGAATCTTGTTAAGAGCTTGTTTATTCCATCCATAGAGATGTAAAATGTATTTCTTCTAGTTTCACTTCATAACTTCCTACTTCCTGTTCCCACCCACAGGTCCTCACACATCTATGTAAATACAACATGTACATATTCTACAAAGGCTTACAGTATATGCTGCTGGCAGAAGCTGCAGACCTCAATGGTGCTGTCGGCATCAAATAAAAGGCAAACAAAGTAGAGTTTGTGCTCCTTATCAAAGTACTTGTGTACTGTCCTGATGCTGGCCATTTTTTTGGTGGCCATATTTCTGGAATAATTGATGATATAGGGATGGGAGGGGGTTCATGGAATGTGGACTAGTTCTTTTTAAGTGTTTTTGTTCACTCTGTTTTGATATTTTATTCCATTTTTAAGACAATGCATTGTACTCCGAAAAAAAGGAGCTCACAAACTATACTATTAAAACTTTGTATTACTGGCCAATCTGTATGAAGTTGAGGGCTTTAACTTCATTTTTTAAATGTTCCAACTGCTTTTAGATCTGTTGCGACTTCCTGTCTGCTCGCAGAACAAAATGTAGCAGGGACTCATAGCTGGCAGGGGCTGCATTTATTAGTAAAGAAAATAGTTTGTTTGCATCAGCTTGGCCCAAGCAAACTATTTAAAGTAAAAATAGGCATGGAGTTGGACATATGTCACTTAGGGGTATTCTCATTTTTGTTGCCAGTGGTTTAGACCTTAATGGCTGTGTGTTGAGTTATTTTGATGGGGCAGCAAATATACACTGTAATACAAGCTGTACACTCACTACTTTACATTGTAGCAACGTGTCATTTCTTCAGTGTTGTCACATGAAAAGATATAATAAAATATTTACAAAAATGTGAGGGGTGTACTCACTTTTGTGAGATACTGTATATATGATATATGGAATATATATATATATATATATATATATATATATATATATATATATATATATACATATTCGAAGTACTCACATTAGAATAGCACCACATTTTACAGAGGTGCCTTTAGGTGGCGATGTGGCTTCACATATGTTTGCAAACATGCAACAATGTACCTTCAGCATGTTTTTATCCATATAGCAGAAGCGTTATACTTACATTCTCTGTGCTGGCTAGTTGAACTGAGCGCTGGGAATTTTTTTTTCTTTGTCTTGTGAAAATCTCTATCCCTGTATGGCAGGCTCAGTGGTTATAATCTAAGTACCCATGCAAACATTGCGTCTTATTACTGTTACATATTACTAGTCGTGATATAGAATTTTATTCTTCACCCAAAACTTTAAATAAAGTGACATTATTAGAAACCAGACCTAGACTATAAAAAATACATTTTATCCAGTGCTCTCCATGTGATTGCAATCAGATGGAAAACTGTACGTTCATTACTTTAGCCAGCATGTAGTTATTGAGAAACTGAAATATGGAACTTTGTAAGCCTTTATTAGATTTACAAATATGAATTTGTTTTCCAGATGGACACACTAACCTGTGGAAACCTCCCCCATTACTCTGGTCTCTTAGAAGCCAAACATCACAGTCCTCTGTGGCTCTTGCTGAAATATATATTTGTGATAGTTCATGTTCCAGATCCATTGCTGTTTCTAGATGCCTTTTCTCAGCAACATAAAACTTAAGGTTAATCATTTTGGAATGTACTTTGGTGATTTACAAAGACTTGCACAATAAATGCATGGTTGAAACTTTACATTTCTATTTTATAAAACAAAAGTATTGTAGCTTATTTTCCATCAATGACTAATAAAATTCAAATACCTTAGAATATCCATTAGATTGTTACCCATAGAGGGCAACTGCACCTTTAGTGTTGCCACTCTTTGCTGTAGGACCATGTGACTCTGCCTGGTGCCGTACAGGCTTTTGCAAAGAAAATGTTCTAGCTGGGTTTTCTGTCCCCCCTAGTCTAGGGGACCACCTGCCGCTTAAAACCAGAGGCGCTTCACATCTACTGCACGCCTATCCCGCTCCACCCACAGTCCGTCCCGGCACTTACTAGACCGGGGAGATAGGTCTCCGATCAGCTGATCCAGACACACAGCTCAGCTCGTCCTCCATGAGCTCCCCAGATACGGGAGCCTATCACGTGCTCTGCCTGAAAACCGCACGGAGGACCGACGGTGTTAACTGATCACAGTGGGACCATCGACTGGATGAAAGCGTCTAACTGTGAGTTATATCCCATCCATGGGAGCTTCAACATACCTTCCAGCCGTATTCATCATGGACCCCTGTAACCCGCTTTCTGCTAGAACCGGCATAGGCGGACTTAGACACATTATAGTTCGAGACTGCACAACACATTGCTTGGTACCCTCGGTTCCTATACTGAGCAGATTTGATTTCTACT
This sequence comes from Glandirana rugosa, assembly GCA_018402905.1. Taxonomy (NCBI): domain Eukaryota; kingdom Metazoa; phylum Chordata; class Amphibia; order Anura; family Ranidae; genus Glandirana; species Glandirana rugosa. The sequence continues at coordinate 79,235 of BLSH010506271.1, read as the reverse complement.
ATGTTAAGAGCAGTGGGACTTCCATTCATTACATATAGCAACTTGTGCTAAGTACCCAGTTCACCTTGGGACCATCATCTTTCATCTCAGACTGTCATCAACTTTTTGAGCCAATATGTTGTTGCAATAGTGTGTATACTTAAGCTACCTCAGTATCCAGTATATTCCGTTCATGACCGGGCATTGATGGACCTAGAGGTTCCATGACACAGCCATTGGCACTTCACTGAGCCAGGGCAAGTGACAGGATTTCCTAGGATCCATAAAAGAGTCCCCCTAATATTACTTATACACTATGGATATGGTTAAGGCGTGTGTGTGACCCCGGGGTGTGGTTTAACAGACAACGTTGTCTTTTTTATAAAATGCCAAGTATCATTGTGTTCTATCTATTCCATGATTAATGAAGAGTTTTTTGTACAGTTCATGCTGCAGGGTTATCCCTTTGTTCTCCTTTGGAGTCACGGACCAGCTTTGGGTAGGGTCTTTCCCCTTCCCATCTGTGGTATATTGTGCACCAAAAACTGAAATAATTTTTTTCAATCATTTTGAATATTCAAAGTCATCCACCCATCCATGTCTCCATGCTTGATTTTGATGAGAAATCACTTAAAAAAAAAAACACTAACATTGTTAGCCATGGCCCTCTTGAGTAAGGGATTCCTGTAGCATCTACTTCTGGGAATCCATCCACTATCTGCTCAGGCATGCAGCCAGGAGGTAGCGGAGAAAGCCCAGGAAGACTTCTGGGATGTATGACATTGTTTTGGCCTAGGCCAGAACCAGGAAGCAACCAAGGAAATGTAAAAAAAAAGCTTAAAACAAGTAAATATAATATACCTTCCTATCTATTTACAAATGCTAGCAGCATAAGGATTAAAATAGATATTATTTTAAAATAGATTCTTTCCCACTCTGCTTGATAACACCATCCATGGACATGTGTATAAACCAGAGCACTTGTGGGGTAACCACATACCTCTTCATACTGGTATGGTTCTCTAGTGTACTAATGGCAAACTGAAATGTTTGATTCCATCCTGTTGGTTCATAAAGCTCCAAAAGATACTCCAAAATATTTATTTACTCTGGATAAGTTTCCACTCAACAAGGGTAATTGCTCGACTTTTCAGGAGTCCACAGTTATGAAAATACCGTATATATTCGGGTATAAGTCGAGTTTTTCAGCCCATTTTTTGTGCTCAAAAAGACCCCCCTCGACTTATACCCGAGTCAGTGTCTGTGGTGATCAGTAGTTTCACATTAAACAGAGCTGTGCTGCTTCTAAGAGCCGTTCTGTGCTGTGTAAGTGTGATTAAAACACATTGGTATGCAAAGAATGCTGAGAGAGAGGTGTCAGATTCTCAGCTTGATGTTGGCAGGTGGGCGGGACAAGCTGATCTCCGTGAAGGGCTGCAGCTCTCTCTGCATTCTCAGCATTCTTTGCATACCAATGTGTTTAATCACACTTACACAGCACAGAACGGCTCTTAGAAGCAGCACAGCTCTGTTTAACCGGTTCCCCACCGCGCGCCGTGTTTTTACGGCGGCAGTGGGGGAGCGCTGCTTGAATCGCCGTAGATAAGCGGCGATTCGCATTTTGGCCACCAGGGGGCGCGCGCGCCGCACTCCTGAGGAGTGTGCCCGCGGCTCGGGCGGACCCGATGTCCGCCAGCGAGCCGCGATGAGCGGCTACATTGACTAGGGTCACTGTCCCTAGTCATCTAGAGAGTACGGGGTGACTGTCCCGCCCCTTGGCGGCACAAATGTAGCCGCCAAGGGGCAAGAAACGGGACATCGGCGAGTAGCGCCGAGCGACCGCCTGTAGCCCAGGCGGGCTCGGCGCCCGTGTGAGGAGTCCTCACGCCGCGCGCGCGGGGGACCACCGGTTTTACGCTTAGCGGCGAATAGATGCCGCTAAGTTCGTCGCGAGGGGGTGACGGCGGCATTTTTGTGCCGCGCGCCACCCCTTGGCCAATTTGTCTCGACACC
>BLSH010506271.1:49981-61694 GCA_018402905.1 Glandirana rugosa | reverse complement strand
ATTGGTAAGCAGTGACGTATTCTCACACCGCACTATATAGACGTTTTATAAACTCCACCCGAGGGAGTTTGAGGTGTAATAGAAACGGCGCGTGACGGGAGTATTATCGAAGAAAGTGACTCATAAATACATAAAATGTTTATTGCAGAGAACCAGAAGGACACGAGAGACGCCATACGCTCTAACGAGCCACCTGAGACAGGTGGAGTTAATGTGGGCCACGACTCAGAGGATCTTAGACTGGTTTTGACAGAGTATAAGACCTCCCATCGTGCCTGCGGGCATGACAGAGCTCGTCAGGCGAACCCGAACGATTTTTGAAATGTCCGGGTCCGGGTCCGTGCCACGGACACCCTAAAGTTCGGTACGGACCCGAACGTTACAGTCCGGGTTCGCTCAACACTAGTACTGAACTCTTATCTCGATCGGATGGACGATTATGAAAATAGAGAACGTCGCCAGAACATACGCATATGGGGACTGCTCGAGACAGTACGGGCGTCCGTGCTACCCTCCAGAATATGAGACAGTTTTGGTCAGATTCTAGGAGACTCAGCACCGGGTGTAATTGAGGTGGACAGAGTCCACCGAGCAATCTCGCATACCGCAGAGAGCACAGGAAGACCAAGAGACGTTATTTGTAAAATACATAAATACTCAGTGAAAGAAGCTATTATGAGGGCAGTGCGCGGCAAAGATAATGTGGAGTTTGAGGGAGCCCACCTCAAATATTTTGCAGATATATCACGCCACACTCTTATGCAGTGACGAATGGTTAAGCCCTTATTGGAAGTCATGCATTCAGCAGATGTCTCATATCAATGGGGGTTCCCCTTTTGTTTAAAAGCTTCATGAAATGGTAAAGCAACTACATTTAGAACAAAAGATGATTTACAACATTGTGTGGAAACATTGGATCTTCCGCTGGTTGATTTTATGGACTGGAGAATGAATAACCATAAACAACAATTACAACGTCCTGAATGATGGCAGAAGATTCCAACTAAAGCAAGCCCTAAAAATCATAGGATTGGACATGGGGTAGAAGAGGGTCCAAATTAGCCCGCTTAGATGGTTAATGCAGAGGGGATGATACGAAACATTGACCTAGAGTGACAGATGATATTGGCTGGACTAAGATAGTTCTCTCCTTTCTGAATAGGGCGATAGATTAACTTTTCCACCTTATTTTGTCAGCAAATTATGTGATTTTTTTCTCCTATTTTTTTTTTCTAGGTTCTTCCTGGGGAAGGATGAGGGTGATTGTGGACATTTTTTTTTTCTGTGTTTTTTGTTCTTTCGTAGTTGTTTGCCTCCCAATAGGTCGGTCCCAATATAGGGGACTAGGTAGTTGCCTTCAAGCAAAGGGAGGGGGAGGCCTGTTGGCTGCCGCCTGGGTCATCCTCCCAATTAGTTGTTATAACTTAGGGTATGGGAAAGTCTGTGAATGGATGGTGTAAATGTCACTTGGAACTCTTCTTGGGGGGAAGGGGGGGTTTGGGAGGGGAGGGGGAGAGGGAGGAGGGAGATGATTCTTGTGGACAATATAAAGGTAATCTCGGGGTATTATATAGAGTGGAAAGATGAGCCATGAGCGGCCTAATGAAGGTTGTATCTTAACGTGAGAGGCTTGGGCTCACAACATAAAAGGGGGCGGCTCCGGCGTGAACTGTGCCGCCTGACCGAGAATGTGGTATTTCTACAGGAGATGCACTTCACGACAGGGTCTAACCCCCGTCTACCTCGTCAAATGTTTGACCAGTGGTTTCATGCTGTATCTCCTATCTCTAGGGCTAGAGGGGTGACGATAGCTTTTAGAAGGTCATGTTCTTTTTCCCCTACTTCCACGCAAGTAGATCCAGAGGGACTTTTTCTCTTTATAAAGGGAACCATATAGGGTCAATATTATACGTTTGCATCCATATATGCCCCCAATATCCGAACCACTAATTCTCTATCTAGTACGCTGAAGAGGTTGGATGACTTCAGGGCAGGGTTTTTGGTATTGGGAGGGGACTTTAATGTAACATTAGTCCCTAGCTTAGATACCTCTTCAGGTAGGTCCCCGTTATCTTTTAAAGCAATTAAATATGTTAAACAACTTTTGAAGTCTCTACATTTGGTGGATAGCTGGAGGGTGCTACACAATAAAGAAAAAGACTATAGCTATTACTCCAAAGCACATAATACCTATTTGCAACTGGATTTATTGTAGGTGGATCAGTATTATTTGAGCAATGTACGCTCTTCTACTATTGAATCCATCACAATTTCTGACCACTCCCCGATTAATAATAATGACCTTCTGTTCTAGCTTTCAACTCCCAGGACAACGTTGCCCGTATTGATGTCAGCGGTAAATAGATTTGGTGGCTTATTCCCATACATGTGCTCCCTAAGGAAACGTCCCTTTCTAAAACAATCATTCCCCTTTATTTGGCGGACAGACTCTTTGCCATATCTGGGAGTACATATTACTTCAGATATTAAAACACTATATGAACGTAACTACGAAACCCTGTTAAAAAATATAACAGGGAACATTCAGGGATGGAGGGATCAGATATTGACGTGGTTTGGGAGAGTGAACGCACTCAAGATGATTATATTACCAAAAATAATTTATATACTAAAGGCAGTGCCCATTGCGTTACCTCAGAATTTTTTTAAACAGATAAGGAGGATATTCCTGTCATTTGTTTGGAAAGATAAAGGCCCTAGAATCGCATATGATTTGATGCACAGTAGTAAAGGGAGTAGGGCTCCCAGATGTAGCACTGTACTATAAGGCAATGTCACTGGTGTGTATATTGGACTGGTGTCAGGATTCTCCATGTAAACGATAGGTAGCCCTGCAGAAAACAATGGCTGGGAGGAACCTGGTAGGAGCCCCCTGGATCCCAGTAAAATCCAGAGCCCTTGCAGAGTGGACATCTCCGCTATCACGCAACACTTTGGCAGTATGAGATAGATTGAATAAGACAGGTAAATTTGCCCTACAAACATCTCCTGGATTTCTGGGGATATGGGGGGGAAGAGGGAAATATCAAGTGGGCCAGGTTCGCCCCCCCTGGGGATCCTTATTAACTCTAAAGCCCCGTACACACGGGACGACGATCGCACGTACGATCGTCGCAAATCGTATGTTGGCTGTTGTATGTAGCATAATGACTGCACTACACGATCGTACGTCCGCAGAAGAACGTTCAGGTGCATGTAATTAGCATCCAGCCATTCCTGACTTTGGAGCATGCGTGTTTTGCACAATACAACTTTGTTGTACCAACTGCTCTGTACACACGATACAACGGTCGTATGAGAGCTTGTTGGTATGACCAAGTTTTCTAGTCTGCTCATACAACTCCCTTGTACGACCGTCGTATGTTCGACTGTTCAAATCGCGCATACGAGCGATCGATTTTGCATACAACGGTAGTGAGTACGACCTGTTGTATACAATCGTCGAACCGTGTGTATGGGCTTTTACAGAGTTGGTTCAGACACTGAGAAATATACCCTTGGTGACCTGGAGATACTACCAAATGGCAGATTTTTATAACAAAATAAGGCCTCGGGTATGGTCAGTGGAATCACTGACTACATTCGAGGCATTATGTGCCGGCTCTGAGGAGCCAAGTCACCCTCTATCTCAGATGTATAGATTGATCCTCAGTTCCCAAGGTACATCAACCCCCTATTGTATAAAAGAATGGGAGAGGGAAATGAACTACACATTCTCGCCGTTGGAAATGAAAAAATTGATTAACTCCACACATGTTACTTCAATAAGTTCACAGACGCAAGAGATGTCATACAAATTTTTAGCTAGATGGTACCGAACACCGGCCAAGATGATGCAGATGCAGTTGACAGAAGAGGATAGTTGCTGGAGAGGTTGCAAACAAAAGGGTACATATCTTCATCTGTGGTGGTTCTGCCCCAGGATTAAAATATTCTGGGAGGAGATCGCCCCATGGATTGAGAATATGACAGAGAGACCGTTAGAATTCTCCCCTTTACACTTTCTTTTCCATGGGAAGCCCACTTCCATTAAGGCTTACAAGAAAAGTATAATTCCACATTGGTTAAATGTTGCTAAATCATTAATCCCAAAGTTTTGGAGACAGAATATTTGGGAGCATTAAGCTCCCGAGATTAAGTAGGTCCAAGGTGTATGAAACCCCATAGAGGGTAGATATACTCTCCAATGAAGGATGGGACTCTCTCTCGTCCCCCCACCCCTCTTATCCCCTTTTTTTTTTCTTTCTCCCCTCCCCATAATACATGTAGGTGGAACACACGGGTAGGGAACACACAGGGGAACATTATGATTGATAAAATGAGTCACAAATATCTTTAGTATGGGGCAAATGGTGCAAGTTTGTACTATAAGGTCATGCAGCACACTGGGTGTATCACTGGAGAAGGAGAAGAGTTACGGTTCACCTCACGTGACAGGGAGATAAGGGGTGGGTTTTTTTTTTCCTTTGCACAATTTGGGTTGGTCACAAGAAAGCAGCACATAGTAGGTGATTGGGGGGGTTGTTTCCCCCTCTTTTTTTTTCTCACAATTTGGGTTGGCCACAAGACTGTGGCACACAGTTGGTGAATGGGGGGGGTTGTTCCCCCCCCTTTTTTTTTTTCACAGTTATGGAGTAGAGTGTGAGTTTGTATTACAAGGTTATGGAATGCACTGGGGGTATCATTGGGGAAGGAGAAAAGTAAGGTTCACTTCACACGACAGGGATAAGGGGTGGGTCGGATTGGGTGTTTGTTAAAGACACATATAAAAGAGGAGAGAAAAAAGAAAAAGAAGAAAAGATATATATATATTTTTTCAGGTTTAGTTCGTTGAGAGGAGGTAGCCTCAATATGTATTTGGGTCGTAGAGTATTCATTTTTTCACATGAGGGTAAGGGAAACATTCCCAATACAAGCACTAATAGGTAGAAGGGGAGTGCTTTCACCAAAGGAAAGGGTATTGGTCACATCAAGAGGCAGACCACATAGGTGATGGAATGGGACGGGGGAGGGGTAGGGAGGAGAGAAGGGAAGGGAATTTATGGGTACTCCCCTTATGGGGGGGTTTGTTTTTTTTTTCCTTTCGTTGTTCTCCCCAGGGGGTCTGGGTTATGGTGGGGAGGTGTTGTTAGTATGTATTCTTGGTTGAAGGGTTTCAATGTGTAATGAAGTCGATAGGTATGTATGTTATATAAAGAGTAGGAAGGAAAAGTATTCTGTAAAGCTTGTATGTGTTGTATTGCTTTGGAAAGAAGAAAGAAATTTAATAAAGATTAATAAATTGTCATTTTTTTTTTTTGTTCATAATGCAAAAAAAAAAAAAAATGCAGTGGTGATTAAATACCACCAAAAGAAAGCTTTATTTGTGGGACAAAAAGTACATTATACAGTATAGCAAAAAATGGCTTGGTCACAAATCGTCCAGAGGCCAAGTGGTAAATGAACCAATCTCCAACCGCATCAGCACATAATAGACATTGGCGCTCCATATTTTCATAGCCACCAGACTCACAATTGCTATCGGTTTGACTGATATCATCATGTATTAAAAACTAATGGCAATGCAAGCCAAAACCCATGCCACATTTGTGTTCACGTGACAGCCTTAGATATCTTACACTGAACCTCCAAGGTTTGATGAATTTCTCTTTTACATTTGATTCCATAGTGAGCTGACCCCCTGGAGCCCTCCCCCTTTTATCCGCTGCCCCCTCACTTTCCCTTTCTTCTATCCCTGTGTTCTTTTTTTGTCACCTTTCTCTTACCTTTTCTTATGCTTTCCCTTTTCCTTGCTTTTGCAGCTTTGATATCCTCTTCCCAGATCTAATGCGTTTTCTCCCCTCTATATTTAGTAAAATATCCCTATTGATTTTCAGATCTATGCCCCTTAGCCATACCTGGAAAACTACCTTGACCTTAATTTGCAAGTTACTACATATATCTTTAATTCTGTTGAATATAAAAAGAGAGCCTTTACCTAACATATCCTAGACTGTGCAATCTACTATTGATAAATTACTGCTACTCCTCTACACTTTATATGTCCACGCCAATTTAACCTTTGTCATTGTAAACAATGTTACTTTGGTTTATATCTCAATAAACACATATATAAAAAGGTTCAGTTATTAAAATGATTAATCACTCTGCTTAGCAAATATGGTAAAGTTATTTTTGTTATGAATACTTAATCACGTGCGAGGAAAATATAAAACAGTGTCTGTGTTCCTAAATCAAAATATCACTTGTTGAATGTATTTTATACTTAATCCACTTTAAATGCATTAAGAGTATGTAGCACACTGGTTCTAAACAGGCTGCTCACAAATTTAGTTTGCTAGGGGGTAACTAGTCTGGGCAATTGTTAGGGTGATCCACTGACTTTTGCCCTAAACCTGAATCTGGTGCTCCTCTCTCTTCTGTGACTAGGTGGCATTGCTGCCTGTGGCATTACAATGACAAAGGCATAGTGAATTTGGGTTAGGAGCGGATAGGTTGTCCCAGCCAATTGGTAGCAGTCTCTTTGACCCCATGGCCTGCCATGAGAGCCTTTTTATTTGGGAGGAGTCAGATTATCGGATTTCTGTGCCACCTGGACGGCTGTCTGGGTGGACATGTGTTATATTGCTTTGGTTGCTAGGCCAGAAGCCTGAGGCCTATCCCGGGAGCACCTGGCTGCTAGGCAGTCTGAGACCTATCCAGGATTGAGAGAAGCAGCGCAGGGTTGGGGCTTCAGGTCGGGAGTCTAACCAAGTTGCAGACGTTCAGCCGGACAGGGAACCGAGTGTTGCCAGAGGTGAAGGAGAAGCAGTTGCCACACGGGATGACCACTCCTGTTACCAGAGGCAAGGGAGAATCAAGGTCAGAGATAAAGAGGACACAGTTGCCACCAAGGGACAACCACTCCTGTTATCAGTGGCCAGTTGATGGAAGTCTGAAGAAGTACCAGAGCAGCCTTTTTCACTAGCCGGGGACAGTGAAGAAGTGGGAAAGCTTCAGCAGAGTCAAGTCAGGGACCCAGCGGGTAGCATGGGTGAAGCTTGAGTAGTATACAGCGGGTTAGCTGTGGTAGGGCTCAGGGGATCCAGCGGCGGCTGGGATCTGGAAGTCTAGTGAAAGACTAGGAGCTCAGCGAGTAAAGATCTACAACGGGATACTGTGAGTTATGTGTACAGATTTATATTGACTGTTGAAAGTTCAGTTGTTATAGGAGACAGCAGTTCTACAAAATAGCTGCATCCATCTTAAAGGCCCTCTACCTGTATAGCTGTCTACCTATTCCTATTTTTGTCTCGGAGTCTGCCAATTGCCAATCTGCCTAAGGGTGTCCTGGCCCTAAACCAGGGGTAGGCAACCTGCGGCCCTCCAGCTGTTGCAAAACTACAAGTCCCATCATGCCTCTCAGAGTAATTGTACCCGTTAGCCTTGTACCTCATGGGAAATGTAGTTCTACAACAGCTGGAGGGCCACAGGTTGCCTAACCCTGCCCTAAACCCTCTCACCCCCAGTTCTTGTTAAGAGACAATGAAATCTCTTTTTGCATTCATAAAGTGACTTGCCCCCAAATCATTCCATCTTGCACTATACCCACCATGCCTAGTAACCCACACTTTGAGGAACAATGTCAGCTCTCCCTGACTCTGGAGGTCACCACTAGGCCTCTAGAGGCCGGGGACGTCACTACAAGTATGAATATAAACTCTTGAAATTCTGACACTGATCCGCCTGCTGTAATCCCAATATTTTAAATGATTATTTTACAGATTGAAGTGGAATAATAATATTTGGGATTCCAAATTGCTGTATCACAGCTTTGTGATGCCTGCCTATTATACCTAACATGGAGCCCCAGATGTCTGTGATTAAAGTGTATGTAAACCCTTACATATGCCCAGTGAAGTGAACACCCTCAGATGGTACACAGAGATTAAACAAATCCTCCTACATAAGTTTTACATGTATATCTGCTGTCTTCAGCTTTATATATTCTTTAGAAATCTCAGATCGTATTAGAGATTTTCTTTTCCTGTTCAACACTGCAGTGAAGCCTGGGCATACAGCCAAGACAGCTGATTGAAGGAAAGGCACACACCCCCTCTACTCATAGGTAGAGACTTTCAGCTCTGTTAGTTTAGAACTGTGCTAATCTATTTATAGCATCCTCCTCAACACAAAAAGCTTTTATCACATGTGACGGAAAACTTGTCAGAAGTTGTCAGGCTGATAACAGAAGAACAGAGCAGGGGACAGCTACAGGGCATAGTGCTTTGAAGAGAGATAAGAAAACACTGCAGATATATGTGCCCAGCTCAAATTTAATGAATCGGGTTTACATCCACTTTAACTATCAGCAGGTGATGAAGACACTTTGAGGTTGATTTACTAAAGGCAAATAGGCTTTGCACTTTGCAATGTGCAGTTGCCCTTTGCAAGTGCAGTTACTCCAAAGCTTAATAAATGAGCAGAAGCTCTACTGATTACCATCATCCAATTATGTGCAAGCAAAAATGCTGTTTTTTAAATTTTCCTTGCTCGTGATTGGGTATTCTTTGCAAAGTGAAGCCTTACCTCATTTACTAAGCTCTGGAGCAACTGCACTTGCAGAGGACAAATGCACTTTGCAAAGTGCACAGTCTATTTGCCTTTAGTGAAGTAGCCCCTTTAAATCAAGGGCAGGATATATGAGATAATAATACGCTAGTATTAGAGGTCTGAAGTGGATACAAACTCACCTTTTTGACTCAGCTCAACATTCACTTTGCAAAGTGAAAATGCATATTTCTTTAGTGTTTTACATGCTTCCTTCTGATCTTCTACTTAACAAACATTTGCACCCATATAGCCTAATGACTGGGGTATAATTGACTGACCCTAGCTTGCTGCACAACCAACAATGTTAGGAAAATTATATCTTGGTGTGACTAAGACCGTAAATGGGCGAGTGAGCATGTTCGTCTACACAGTTCTAGATGTAATCTATATGAAGAAAATTCACTTGAGGTGGCACTCCAGAAAGTTGTTGTGGTCTATGTAGTGTTTTACATTAAACTTTCAACATTTTAAATTTCAGTCGTATCTGATTGGCTCCCCTATCTTGCCTTGGGTCATTCCTACCCTCAATATGCCTTTCCCACACTCTCCTACAGCCAATCATTAATAACTATGTCATCATTCAGAAAAATCACCTAAAATCATTGCACAAGTAGATACAGTATCTCACAAAAGTGAGTACATCCCTTACATTTTTGTAAATATTTTATTATATCTTTTTATGTGACAACACTGAAGAAATGACACTTTGCTACAATGTAAAGTAGTGGGTGTACAGCTTGTATAACAGTGTAAATTTGCTGTCTACTCAAAATAACTCAACACACAGCCATTAATGTCTAAACCGCTGGCAACAAAAGTGAGTACATCCCTAAGTCAAAATGTCCAAATTGGCCCAATAAGCCATTTTCCTCCCTGGTGTCATGTGACGTGTTAGTGTTACAAGGTCTCAGGTGTGAATGGGGAGCAGGTGTGTTATGGTGTTATTGCTCTCACTCTCTCACACTGGTTACTGGAAGTTCAGCATGGCACTTCATGGCACAAAACTCTGAGGATCTGAAAAAAAGAATTGTTGCTCTACATAAAGATGGCCTAGGCTATAAGAAGATTGCCAAGACCCTGAAAGTGAGCTGCAGCATGGTGGCCAAAACCATACAGTGGTTTAACAGGTCAAGTTCCACTCAGAAGAGGCCTCACCATGGTCGACCAAAGAAGTTGAGTGCACGTGCTCAGCCTCATATCCAGAGGTTGTCTTTGGGAAATAGACGTATGAGTGTTGCCAGCATTGCTGCAGAGGTTGAAGGTGTGTGGGGGGGGGGGTAAGTCTGTGAGTGCTCTGACCATATGCAACACACTGCATCAAATTGGCTTGCATGGCTGTTGTCCCAGGAAGAAGCCTCTTCTAAAAATGATGCACAAGATAGCCCGCAAACAGTTTGCTGAAGATAAGCAGACTAAGGACATGGATTACCGAAACCATGTCCTGTGTTCTGATGAGACCAAGATAAACTTATTTGGTTCGGATGTTGTCAAGTGTGTCTGACGGCTTCCAGGTGAGGAGTACAAAGACAAGTGTTTCTTGCCTACAGTCAAGCATGGTGGTGGGAGTGTCATGGTCTGGGGCTGCATGAGTGCTGCCAGCACTGGGGAGCGACAGTTCATTGGGGGAACCATGAATGCCAACATGTTTTGTGACATACTGAAGCAGAGCATGATCCCCTCCCTTCGAAGACTGCGCCGCAGGGCAGTATTCCAACATGATAATGACCCCAAACCCACCTCTAAGACGACCACTGCCTTGCTAAAAAAGCTGAAGGTAAAGGTGATGGCCTAAATCCTATTGCGTATCTGTGGGGCATCCTCAAATGGAAGGTGGAGGAGCGCAAGGTCTCTAACATCCACCAGCTACTTGATGTCGTCATGGAGGAGTGGGAGAGGACTCCAGTTGCAACCTGTGAAGCTCTGGTGAACTCCATGCCCAAGAGGGTTAAGGCAGTGCTGGAAAATAATGATGGTTACACAAAATATTGACACTTTGGGCCCGATTTGGACATTTTCACTAAGGGGTGTACTCACTTTTCTTGCCAGCGGTTTAGACAGTAATCGCTGTGTGTTGAGTTATTTTGAGGGCACAGCAAATTTACACTGTTATACAAGCTGTACACTCACTACTAATCATTGTAGCAAAGTGTCATTTCTCCAGTGTTGTCACATGGAAAGATATAATAAAATGATTACAAAAATGTGAGGGGTGAGGGGTGTACTCACTTTTGTGAGCTACTGTATTTGCCAGTTGTAACGTAAATAAGATAGTACTGCGCTCCAATAACCAATAGTAATGGTACAATAATAATGTTGGCAATATATATATATATATATATATATATATATATATATATTAATAATAATAATACTTATGTTTCAATGTTTTTATTTGGTATTTAAGTATTTTACAATACAGAAGGGAAAGAAAAAGGAAAAAAAAACAATCTTACATTGTTGTGAGTAGATAACAACAAAACATTGCATTACACTGTTATGTAGATCAATAAATCTTGTTCGCATTTATAACTCTTGCTTAAACTTCAGGAGCTACGAGTTCGTAAGGTATGACGTGTGCCCCAACAATTCTAAACTAGGGGAACAACCAGTTAATTATATAGCACTAACTTAGTATCCCATTCTAACCTTGTAACTGCTTGAGTTCCAACAGTCTCTCTTTTTTTTTTTTTTTCCTATGGTGTAGTATGTTACGTACTTTCTGACTTTATCTGGCTTGTTGACCATCCACCCCAGGGTACCCCATTGGGTACACTTTTGTACCCTGGTGCCCCACCTACCAGTTGTTCGGTCTATTTCAGTCTTTCATGCATTGTATGATGTGGTATCCTTTTTTTTTTTTTTTCTCTCTGACAACCTTGAGTTCGTCAATGTTCCAATCTTACCCTATGATTCAATCACGATATATTAATTGACCAACAAGGGGATCAAATCTTAACAACCCCGTGTGCAGTATGGAATGCTTGAGCATCGAGGACTTCAAATTCGTTCTCAATATTTACGCTTGTTCTAAATAACTAGATGTATTGTCACATTACGTTACAAAACAACAATAGATGAGTGTTGTTACATTCTAACAAAA
>BLSH010506271.1:30338-45478 GCA_018402905.1 Glandirana rugosa | reverse complement strand
TAAAAGTATGTCATCATCTATACTTGTCCATACAGTATACTTTTCAAGGACTACTACCAAAGTTTGGTTGTTCTACCGGTACCAGGAGTACGTGTTACTGCGGTGTTCAGGTTTTTGAGGGGATGTGACGCAAAACAACATAGGTTGCAATAGTATAAAGTGGAAATAACAAATATATATGTCATATATAAAACGTTCCCAATAAAAAAATACAAACGTGACTAAAGTTAAATAAATAAAACAATTCAAAAATACGTGCCTATAACCTGAAGAATACAAATAACAACTCGTGAAATTCATAATAATAATAACCCGCACCGAACTCGCGACTCCTTCGGCCTGCACAAGTTTTCCGGTGCTCACCCGTCCTTGGGAAGGTAGGATGGGGTTGATTGAAGCTGGGAGATCGGAGCTCTCCCAGAACACGTCCGGCTTCCTCAGCGCTCAAGCCACGCCCAATAATAATAATACTTAAAGTGCTCAACAATAAACATAAGAAGTCCAATATCCGTGCATAAAAACTTAACAAAATAAATAAATTGAAATCAGTGCAAACATAAAAAAATAACCCTTGCAAAATATATACTGTATATATAAACAATAAAGGTGAAATATGATAACGTTGGATACAACAAAACGCAGTGTAGGGGAGTTTTTGGACTTGTGGCGTCATTGTGCATGAGGACCATGGCCATCTTGTTGGTTTGAAACCATCATCAGGAACTTTTCATATGACATACCTGTTCATATCTACTACTGTATGAAAATATAGATGTGGTTTTAATAAATTCAAATAGTTTTGATATACTACACCATGAAGTGGTTTTGTTTTTACACCTTTCAACATGAGGCGTGATGCCTGGATCCATGCTGGAGCAATCTATGGTGGATTGATGTTTGGGCATTTTTGACCAGCTATAATCTAGTGGCCCAGTTGTAAGGGTAAGAGCCTTGGCTTACTGTGGTGTTGGTGGAAGAGCACTGTTCATCTTTTTAGCCAAGGTTCATTCACCTATCAGGTGCCTCTCAGGAGTGATGGACATTGGTTTTGCTTTTATGGACATTTAAGCGCTGAATTTCTTCACTTTAAATTGGACTTCTTATGTTTATTGTGACGCTTTGAGAACTTTAAGTATATTTTCTGATATATATATATATATATATATATATATATATATATATATATATTGCAAACATTATTATCATGCCATTACTATTGGTTATTGTAACATCTTACTATTTTATGTACATTACATCTGGTACATTTATGAGAGTGTCAACAGTACCAGCAACTTAGTCAGCTCAATTTTTAGCATTTTCATTTAGTATCTCTCAGAATTTTCACAACATATTTGCCAGTGCATTCCTGAACAATGACCAGGGAACATCTCACTGCTGGTGGAAACCTTTATAACCATACAAATTTTGTGATTTCCATATTCATCACAATAATGAATTACCAGTACATCATCAGTGTTGTTTAGAGCCTTTGTAAAACAGGTATGTAGAGGTGCCTGAAACATAATCACAACCACTCTGGAATTTAAGATTTTTAAAGTGCTTATGCAAAAACCAAATTTAGTTGATGAACTTGGGTTAGGCCCTACCAACTATTGCCTTTATATAAACAATAAGTGGAACCTCAATGACCAATAATCAAATGTGGTAATTAGAAAGAAGTTGAATGTGAGCATTCACTTCAAGATTTGTTGTCAACAATAATGGGTGGGTCTTCAAAAGTTATTTTTGCCCACAGGAGAGCAAAATGGCAATTCAATTATAAAAATACTATGTACAATAAAATACCATCCAGAATTAGCGTTCCAGAGACCAAGTATGTAAGTTCATAAAGTCCATAAAATCCAAAGGGTTAAAGAAGAATGTGGAGTCCAAAGATATTCTTGCAGCCCCTGGTAAGCAAGTCTGGGAAGGTTCCCTCAACAAAATATGGAAAGATACAACAGCAGGGCATGAGGATTAAAGCAGCTGTAAAGTTAGGATAATAAATAATTGGCATTCCCTCAGTTTTATCAAGATCTAAAGTACTTTGTGTCTGTTTTTTTAAATTCCAATCCTAAATACCTTCTCTCACAGCATCGTTGTGTGGTTACATGACCTACCTCTGCTCTCCTTCCCCGATCTAAGGAATGCGGAGGGAGGGCCTGAGATACCCCTCTGACGTCAGCTGGCCAGCAGAGGAAGGTTATGTGACCACTCATCGGTGCTGTAAGAGAAGGTATTCAGAATTGGAATTTGAAAAAAAGGACATGCAGGACTTTAGATCGTAATAAAAAATAGGGAATGGCAGTTATTTATAAATTATATTTTCAAGCCACAGGGAAGAGCAGCAGGAGAGGAGGGGCGGGGAGGAGATTGGCTCTCACACACAGGCTTCGGAACTGACCAGCAGGGAGGAGGGGAGAGACTCAGAGCAGGGAGCAGACAGCGGGATGATGGAGGCACGTAAACTGCCCACGGTATCATGGAACAGCAGCCATGATTACCGTGGTCAGCACACATAGGGGGACACAGGAACAGGCAGGATCAACCAGGTGTTTTATATCATAGAAAGGAACAAAGTACATGGCACTATACTATAGATCATGCCTTAAAGGAACAGAAGCTTTTTTTTTCCTTTTAGGGTTACAACCACTTTAATGTTGATTAAAAATTAATTTATTTTATTACAAAGGCACACTTAAATATAAAGCAGCTTTACTCCAGCTCCAGAGGCAGCGAGTGATGGGAAGCAAAACACAGGACAGTGATCCAGTTTGTCTCACAGGCAGCTGCTGTGCATGGGAGAGGACCCACCAAGAAGATGTATAGCCGGTGGCAACTATGGCCGCAAACTTGTGCTGCTGACAGGAGCCCAGGAAGAAGGATGGGCTCCTACGCATTTCAGGGGTTCTGCCTCTATTTATATATAACTAGCAGTAGTGGATTCTAATATGAATATGATCTAACAGTGACAATGTATCCAGTATAAGACATTGACACTTACTTTATATACAGTACATATATTTTAATTAAGCGGTTTAAGTAAAAATTCATTTTCTAGGTCCTCTCAGTATAATTCACTTTGAAACTCATAGCTATTGCCAACCAAAAATAGTGGCCTTTTAAGAAGTGATTGCTTACTGAAATAAATAGGCTAATCTTGCGGTAATGTGTTTAACAGAATTAAAAAATCTTTATTGTTTGCAAAACAGAAGAAAAAATACACATACATCGAAGAAATACAGTATGGATATGTTTTTGTGAATTGAGTTTAAACTCTGACTTAAATTATTGTAAACATTGAATAACTTTCATGTCTACACTCCTGTGAATGCAATATATCATATCAGTGCTGAAAGGGTAATCTCTTAGTTATGTGAAAGGAGTGATGGATAACTGTATGCTATTTCTTCAAAAGTTCAAATATTTTACCACCCTGTTACCTAGATCGGTTGCTTCACACTTTGTTATCAAGCTGGTCCTTGCAATTGTAACATTCTCTGTCCCTAACTTTTGTTGAATCTCTGCTTTTGTGCTTAACTTGCATTTTTTCACAGTACGTTATACTTTTTTTTTACTCTATACCACTTTTCACGCTAAATCAGTTCTTCTGCCTAGCTATCCTTATTTTTGCTTCTGCTGCCTTTCTGCCCTATTCCTCAGCAACTATACCAGAGCTTAGTAATTTTATTATTGTATTTAGTCTTTAGGAAAGCATTGTCTTTTACATTGCTTTATTCAATTGTAGTGAATATTTGCAGTGTATTGTATGCATACATTTTTGCTAAGTTAGGATTTTTTCATATATATTCAGTTTTCTTTGGGTCAGTGTTAACAAATCTGAATCATACCACATGCTACATGCATGTCAAAGCAGTGGCCACCTGCTGGCACCCCTAGCTTATGTTTTCACAATACAAAATCTGAAGTGTGCTCAGACCACAGGTTGACGCAGGCGGCAAACAAAAGCGTGACCTAAAATACTGGCCAAGGCCAAGGATCAGTGTAATTAGCAATAACAGTCTATACACCACTGTTCCATTAAGCAACCAACAATAAATCATTTTTGAGGGTGATTAAAGGGGAAGTTCCACTTGCCTGCCTCCTATAGCCCTTCATCTTTAAGTTTTGGCACTGGCTTTGACAGGTATCCACTCCCACTTCTGGTCAGATCAGGGCGGTAATCTGAGCAGAAGTTTGGCCTCCTCCCCTCTTTCCCCCACAACCTTCTGGGACATGTTACAGGTTCCAGAAAGCTGTGGGACCATTCACAAAGCACAGCACTGCTTGCACATGAGTAGTGGGTAGCCAGCTGTGAAGCCGTAAGCAGTCACAGCTGGCTTCCCAAAGTAAACATGCTGGCTCCTGGAACCAAACAAGGCCGAAAAGCTGGCTTGGATGAGGGCAGCACTGGATTGCTAGACAGGGAAGTGTCCTATTAAAATTAAAAGTCAGCACCTACAGTATTTGTAGCTTCTGATATTTAATCTTTTGTTTTCAGTGTGAAGAACCACATTGAACCCCTCCACATTGTATCAATCTGTTAGCATAATAGTTTTAAATATATAAAGTAAGCACACCACATAACAAAAATGCTTTAGCAATAAAGTTGTATTAGGCATACACTGTACATACAATTATACAATAGGTACAAAACATCCAAGTATGTCAGATATCACATCAAGCATAATAGGTATTCACTCCTGTAACGAAGATCAGAAATATTACATTTTGTGAAATAAAAAAAGATAAAACGTTAAAAAAACGATAAAAAAAAACATTTGTTACCTGAAAACTTATCAGTAAGTAGAGTGTACATAAGTTAGCTGATCTGCATGATTGATTTGTGAGTTTCTGTGCCTCAACAGAGGTTTTAGAGGTGGGGAGTCTTTCTCAGCATGGAGCACAGGATTATTTGGATTTTGTACCAGGATAGCCAGATACCTCGGTATTGGCAATTTGGGCTGAGGTCTCTCCTGATCCCAAGGTACAATATAGCAGACCTGTGCCCAAAAAAGCGTGTCAAACTATTCAGAGTTTACCCGAGTGATGGACACAGGGAAACTCATGTCTGGGGTTTCCAAAGGAAGGAGATTAAAAGGTGTTTAGGACTGCTGCCCACATGGGTTGCAAGCTACTTGCTGGGCACTGGGACTGCTGGGACTTGCAGTTCTGTATTGGCTGTGTTTACTGTCCTGTGGACTATTTCCCCTTACAAATCCACATTGCTACTCCGTGGACTATTTCTCCTTGCCCTGTCTCTACTCCTCTTACCTCTACCTGTGTATTCTTGAAGCTGCAGCCAGAACACACAGTTTTCTAAGGACCCATAATCGGCCTCTGACAGACTTCTCCTCTCCCTGCCAACCTACCTGGAACCCCTTGGCTGAGGCTGCTGTCAGCTAGTGAGTTACCTGACCCAGAGGAGTAACTAGAACCTTCAGGGCCCGGTGCAAGAAATTATGAAGGGCCCACTGACCCCTGGCCAGAACCCTTCCCTCTTTCCACTGATCCTGGGGCCCTTTACTCCTATTGTGGGTCCCTTTATCACGGTCCTGCAGCTGGGCCCTTTCACAAGTTCTGCAGCAGGTCCCCTTTCTGCCATCTTCAGGTCTTCCCATGGTGGGGAAATGCCAGGGCCCGGTCCCAATTGCAACCTTTGCAATCCTGATAGTTCCCTCACTGGTGTCAGTAGTTTTTAATTTTTATTTTTGTTTTATTATTTTTTTTACCATTTCATTTCATTTCCTTATAGTTGTATTTTTACAATTTTTTACAATTTTTTAGGAGCTCTGTTGGGGGGCTTTGATGAGATACCAGGGGTCTAAACAAACCTCAGCCCTCAATCACCATCTGTTTAGCTTCAGCTGCACAGAATGAATGGACAGGAATAGCTGTGCACCAAGCCTCCCATTCATTCAGAAATGGAAGCATAGTAAAAACAGTTTACAATGCTTCAGTTATGAATGAACCAATTGGTACCAATCACTGACTTGGTTCATACAGAAAAATTCATCATTAAAAACAATAAATGTGAATATATACATACACAACACAAACATAGAAATAGTTTGTGCAATTACAAACTCATTTTGAAAAGACATATGAGTTTAAAAGAAAATGTCCTTAGGAGCAGATACACAGAAAAATCCTCCTCCCTGCTCGGTGTAATAGAACACCACAAGTGAAGAGAAGACTGTGATAATGAACCAGATAGGTAACCAGAGATGTGTTGTGTATGTATATACTGTATTCACATTTATTGTTTTTGATTACTAATGAGGTCATATGGTTGAGATTTCTCCCTGAACCATTTTGATCTGAATTTCTTTTAGCGCTGCACTGTTTTTCATTATAAAAGATCATCTTTAGAACCCATTTTAAGGTGACACCGTGTGGGCGAGGCCTACTTGCCCTGTGGACAGGAACTAAGCAAGGTTGTGGGGCGGGGCCTACTCACTGTGCACACGGGGGTCATCTTTCATTGTGTATGTGCTCACTAATGCCCAGGACCAGGTGGGACCACGGTCAAATGAAGTGAGCCGCATCTTTTTCGCAGCCGTGTAACAACATGCAGAGTCCTATTGTGAAACTCTTTGTCCCTGATTGCTGCAAACCTTATCATCCAGAATGTAGCATTTAGAGGGGGACACCACTGAGCTTGTATCCCACTCCATCAGTCCAGCTTTCCTCTGCCACTTCACTCCCAGTATTGGGTCCCATCATGCTCTAAGCACGGACCTCATCTGTGCACTTAATTAACTCCTTCAGCTCTCCCAAACCATGCAGCTAGGTCCATGGGGTCTCCATGCCATGAGTTCATTCCCAATTGGGGAACCGGGACAGGGAGGAAGCCAGAGCACCAAGCCCCTTGCTACCAGAAGACCTGTCACCCATACCTGGTATCATTCTTTGCTGTCTGGCTGTGATTATATTCCCACCCACCAACTCCTCTGCTGAGTTTTTATATAATCTTTATTTAAATATCAAAAAATAAGAAGAAACTGACATCAGAAAAGTAATCCAAAAAAAAAAAAAACATACAGAAGGGATAACAGACCAAAATTTGCACATAAAACAATAGCGGTAGAAAGCACATTGGTGCATCCAGCTGTAAGCATCACATGACTCCACCTCTTTTATGTCCACACAGAAACGTGAGGCGTGCATATGAACTATTGCACCTGACCGAAGTTATACTCTGAAATCTAATAACATGAAGATAGTGCAAACCTGAAGTAAGAAAAGGAGGGGAGAAGGGTATTAGGAAGAGGGAAAAAAGCAGCGGAAGGGAGGAAATGAGGGAGGGATGGTGACACAAGAAGGTTGCACCTCATAAATTCAAAACAAAAATTGCTAATATGCCAGAAACAAAACCGTAAAGCATCAAACTATCAGCACTAGTGGAACTTGCAATTAGTGTTATCATAGTTTTTCCGAAGGTCAGCAGCACTCAGTCCCATTCTTAACCATATTACAGAAAGATGAATCAATAACAGGTCCCTGGTAATAAAAACAAATGCAGTCAAAGTCCAGAGGTGTTAGGCTGTGATACCTGTGTGACCTTAGACATGTAATGAATCCAAGTGGCGCAGATACTATAGAATTTTTCATATCTGTCTTTGCATTTTGCCACCCACTCCTCCGTCGCTATGATGGTGTTAACCAGACGGACCCAATCAGATTGGCTAGGGATATGTGCTGTTTTCTAGTGTATTAGAATTAGGCATCTAGCTGCATTCAACAGGTGTGGCAGAACTGATTTACGGTATTGGCTAAGAGGAATGGGCAGCATATGCAGGAGAAACTTCAATGGGGAATCTTTTATGTCATTATCCAATATAACTTTTATCTGAACTCTAATGTCAATCCAGAAGGGCCAGAGCCACGGGCACTCCCACCATATATGTAGAAAGGTGCCACGAAGCCCGCAGACCCTCCAGCACACATCAGAGATTGCCGGGTAAATCCTAGCCAGTGCAGCTGGCACTCTATACCACTGGGTTAACAATTTAAAGCTATTCTCCTGCATCTTTATGTCCACCGTACTCTTATGAGTAAGGCTGTAAAGCTGATCCAGCCAGGTCTCTGTGAACTTGTGCCGCAGGTCCCTCTCCCACTCCCGCACATAAACTGGCCTATCTCTAGGTTCAACTGATTGCAGCATTTCGTAGAGTACTGAAATGGCGTGGGGGACAGGGTCAGTTGACATACTCAGTTTCTCAAGGAAGTCAGGGAGGACGGGACCTGATTGCATAAGGTAGACTTTGAACAAAGTGGTGTATAATTGTCTATAGCGCCAATCATTCATCGGGAATCGGCCGAATTGGGATCTAAGCTATTCCAATGAAACCAAACCCTGCTTGTGAATGAACCTCCCACATCACATCTCTCCATCCCTTGCCCATGTGCAGAAGTAAGAGATGTGTTCCCCGGGGGAAAACTAAAGGAAGCCACCCAGAGGTGAGAGTGGAGATCCAGGTGGGGGCAACCATTTAAGGCATCCCACAGACAGAGTAAGGAAACACAAAATCCAAAAGGCCTCAATAAGCCCGGGGAATCCATGGAGCATGAGACAAGTTACGCCCAGCTAGAAATTTCTCAAGGAGGACCCAGGATTTAGTAGAGGCATGCTGGTGCCAATGTAATATCCTTTGTAGCACAATCCCTTCATAGTATCTCTGCATGGAAGGGACCCCCGACCCTCCCAGCCTTTTAGGGCGTTGCAGGGTGCATAAGGCTATATGGGGTTCCATCCATGCCAGACAAACCTCAAAAACAGGCTGTTGAGGGCAGAAAAAAAGATGAAATAGGCACCATTTGAAGGTAAAAAAGCACTCTTGGCAGAACGTTAATTTTCAGTATACTGACTTGACCCATCCAGAAGAACATGGTACGGTCCCAACGCAATAGGTCAGCTTTAAGTGGGAATAGTAAGGGAGCATATTTACAAGTGTAGAGCTGTGAATAGAGGGCCAGGAGCTGGTGACCTAGATATTTTACAGAGGAATTACACCAAGAGGCTTGCAATTTGGCATACAGAGAGGGGGGTACTACCAGGGGCAGGATCTCTGACTTATTATAATTAATTTTAAAATTGGAAAGAAAATGGAATCTACACAAATCGGCCATAATATTGGGGAGGAATACATCATCAGCATAAGCCGACAGTTTATGCTCAGTCGTCCCCACCAGGAATCCTTTCATATTAGGGTTTAGGCAAATCATGTTTAGCAGTGGTTCTAGGGTAAGGGAAAAAATGAGTGGGGACAGGGGGCATCCCTGCCGCATCCCGTTCCATATGGGAAAGCCATCTGAGAGAGTTGCATTCGCTTTGACCCTAGCCTCCAGGAACTGTACAAGGAACATATCGAGCGTAGCATGTTTCGGCCGAGGCCCAATATAGCCAACACTGCTTGAAGATACGTCCAGTCCACCCTGTCAAAGGCCTTTTCAGCGTTGGTAGACAGCAACAGACAGGATGAACTGGACTGCTGTGAATTTACCCAATGAATAAGCTTGATCGCCCGATTGGAATTATCTCTAACCTCCCTCCCTTGAATGAAGCCCGTCAGTAATTCTAAGTTTTAGCCGATTTGCCAAGATCTTCGCCAAGATCTTAATGTCAGTATTTAGTAGCGAAATTGACCTATAGCTACTCGAGGTGGCAGGGTCTTTCCCTTCTTTAGGAAGGACAATAATATGTGCTAAAAGAAGTTTCTGAGGCAAGGGCATTAAAATATGTACACATATGAGCTGATAGAAGAGGTGAGAATTTGCGGTAATAGGCGTTAGTGTATACATCAGGACCCGGCTTTTGCCCAGGGGCAAATGCTTGACTACTGCCTCAATTTCAGATTGGTCTGTCCAACTGCTCACTAATTTGCGTTGTTAGTTGGGGGGCTTTTGCCTCATCGAGATATTGCAAGATACACGCTACTTTCTGCAAAGGTGTGTGGCCTGCGAGAATATCTGGAAACCGGTAGAGTTGGGCATAATAATCCCAAAACGTGTTCATGATTTTTGAGGGCAGCACTGTCGAAGATCCCAAATCGGTGTGAAGGTTGTGAACATAGCCTGTCATGCGTTGCCGTCTAAGGGCCCTTGCCGGAAGTTTCCCACATTTGTTACCAAACTCATAGAATTTATGTGAAACATGTCGTAATCTGGCCCGTATGTGACTTTCTAAAAGATTGGCCAGTGCCTCCCCCAGAGACATGAGTTCCTCATACAAAATCGGGGACCTTTGGCGCTTATTTCTAAGCTCCGCGGCCCACAGTTTAGCTAACAGGGATTGTAATTCCCTGCCGCATGCCTTCTTCAGCCTGGCACCCTGGGAGATGAGCTCTCCTCGGACCACAGCTTTGTGTCCCACCCAAACTCTATCCCCGTCTCACATTCTCCCTAAAATAAAGGAAAATGGTGTCGGAGACCCGCTGCAGTACCACAGTGCCATCCAGAAAATTTTCGTTGAGACGCCAAGTCCACTGTCGAACCTCTGAAGACAGAGGGGCGAGGGAGACTGAAACAGGTGCGTTCTCTGATATGGAAAGTGAACCGATGGACTCCAAAAAATTTTGATCTACAACAAGTCTATCCACATATACACATCATGCACCACCGAATAGTAGCTAAAGTCTTTCACTGTGGGGTGAAGCACTCTCCAGCAGTCCACCAGATGGTGAGCGTGTAGGGATTTACGAAAATGTTTAAGAAAGGAGAAGGAGTATGTAGAACGCCCATATGAGGTATCCATCTGTAGGTTGGGGCAAACATTGGACCCCCCTCACCACCAGATGCCCCTCACGAAACACGGAGAGGGAGCCCAAGATCCCATCTAGAAATGTTAACTGCCAGGTATTCAGAGCATATAGGGCCACAAGAGTGAGCTTACGCCCAAACAGGGTGCCTTTAAGAAATATGTATCTACCCTCTGGGCCTGTGTTATGATCTGAAGGAATAAATGGGCAGTGTTTGTGTATCACTATCGCCACACCTCCAGATTTTGGTCTAGGGAAGTTACCGAGGTACCACTGGTTATACAAATGTGTTGGGAGGTGGGGGGTCGAGTCAGTTAGAAAATGTATCCCCTGCAACAATAAAATGTGTGCTCCCAATCGCTTTGTCTCAAGCCACAACTTACTGCACTTCGATGGAGAACTCAAACCTCGGACATTATACAATATAATCTTCAAAGAAGCCATGGTGAAGAAACATACAGAGATCTACCAGTAACCAGAGATGGCAGAGAGGGACCTGAGGCAAACTGACCCAGAGAACAAAGAGTGCTGAGGAAACTAAAAAAGGCAGATAAAAACAAAAAACATAGCATTAACACAAAACGTACATAGATCACACCACCATAGAGGCAAACTAACTCTGTAATCGACAGTGTGGAGATCATCACCAAGCCGTCCGGCTAAAAATGGTGAAAGTGACCAACGCACCAACGATGTTCCCGTTCGGGGAGCTGAATTGCAAGAGTTCACCTATTGGGGGTAAATGGGGAGGCATCAGGCAGGAACCCAGCCGGGAAGCCCACTCCATTGAAAGAACACAACCAAAATTGTGATGTGTGCGTTACTAATCAACAGCAGCAACAACAGCCTGAAGTAGAGAAATGGGAAATTAAAGAAAAAAAAAACAGTCAGCCGCGTCCGGTGGGGCAGTTCAGGAGGCCACCGAGGAAGAGGGCCTTTGCCTGGAAGGATGAGTAGAGCTGTTGTGAGGCTTGTTTCGGCACCTACAACGTGTTGGTTGCCACGGCTCTGAACGAGCCAGCATCGGAAGATCCGAAGAGGTGCGCCAATCCAGGATGTCTACTGGCGGCAGGCCAAGGCGTTAAAGAAAATGGGGCAAGTCAGATTTATTCCGAAGAGTTACCTGCTGGCCATTCTTAGTAATGGATAGGCTGAAGGAAAACCCCAGCAATAAGTCAAATGGGATTCTTGCAATACTTCCAGCAGTGGTTTAAGGGCTTTGCACTGCAAAAAAGTACGCCTGGAGAGATCCGGGAACAGGGATAACTTTGCTCCATCAAAATCCACATAGCAGATTCCCCTACATGGAACATAATATGTTCCTTCAGCAAATATTTATGCAGCTTACATATGATGTCACAAGGTTTATCTGGGTCATTAGGAGGAGGACGCAGGGCACTATGGGCATGGTCAATTTTGATGTGGTAGGGGACCTCTCTCCCCAGGATCTGTTTGAACACTCCTTGAAGAGTGGGGACTATGTCCCTAGGTGCTGTCACCTTGGGTAGGCCCCTTATGGGTAAAATTAACCCTGTAGCTGCGGCTCTCTACATCATTCAGTTGGTCAAGCAAAGAGTCAATTCTTTGATCTTGGGCTTTGCAGTGGGCTTGCAGGGCCTGAAGGGCAGGAGTGATTTCTTCCACTGAGGTCTCCAAAGTCTCCACTCTACCACCAATGTGAGCTGTGTCAACCTGCAAGGCCTCGATGTCTTGTCTCGGACCACAAAGCCCTCTAGATCAGCCCTAGTAGGGAGGGTAAGTATATGGGACCACAAGTCCCCATTCCCAAGGACCTCATCCATATTTATGCTCCCTGCATGGGCACTAATGGGGCCCCGAGGAGTGGGAGGTGGAGCCCAGGCTGATGGCGGCCTAGCTAGGGTGGTTATGGAAGCCCCTGGTTTGGCCTTGTCCTTGCCATTCCGGGTGCCATCCAGAGGATGAGCACTAGGGAGACTGTCAGAGGAGGCCTGTGAGGAGAGATGAGAGGGTGAAGTGGAAGGCAGCCGCGGCGAAGGGATAGGAGACGCCGCATGTGCAGCTGCAGAGCACTCACCCGGTGCCATCTTAGATCACGTCTCCCGCGGCCTTCTGTCGCTGGAGAAATAGGCCTCCAAGAGCTGGAGCCGAGGAGTCCGCTGCAGCTGAGACGACTGTCTCCGCTTCGGCGGCATCCCTTCCGGCGGGTCAAAGCTCCCTGACGGCTGCTGCAGAGGTGAGTGAAGGAGCGGGTTAGATGGAGTTCAGCTCATGCACGTTTGCTCACTCTCATGCCGCGGCCACGCCCCCCTCCTCTGCTCTTCAGACCCTAAACTTTAGACCAGACATGAATCGATTCAACAGACTTTAGTGGACAACTTAATAATACAGTCAAACAGTGCAATATAGTTCATTCCTAACTAGCTAGACCCAGGCTGCCCAGTGCATACCTGTCCAAAGGTGAGCTTCCATATGAGGTAAAGTCCTCACTCAAGTAGACTTTCCTAAAGTGCACTCCAGATGTTGCTGGTGGTTACATCTTCAGGCTTGGCCTCTCGATTGTTCCCATGCAGGTCAGGGCAGAGAGTGAGTTGCTAGCAAAGCTGTCCCCCTATTTATTGACAGCACAGGGTGGAGGGCAGAGCTCAGAAATACTCTGGAAAATGCCAAACCTAGCTTAACCCCTTCCCACCTGGGCAACCAAAAGAAATTAACAGCAACAAGCAACCACCACCCCGAATAGATCCAACACGTGTCTTTGGGTCAGTTTTGTATAAAACTGACATTTTGTACAAATGTACAAAACTAGAGGATTATAATGAACAGGACCTTCTTATGAATACATTTCAAGAGAAAAGCTATAGTGATATTGTAATTGAGGGAGCATCAAAACCACGGTCAAAGATAAAGGAAGCAAGACAGATGTAGCATAGCCAAAAGAGTGACAAAACCTGCTGCTCAATCAAAGGCTGAATAGTCTGTATTCAGTTTAAACATTCTTGATTAAGGTACAGGTGTGAGCTGCAGAGAATATAGCTTCAATGCTAAATAATGCAAATGATCAAACTGTAGTGTTCCTGACCAATTTTTACCAAACCATACCTAAGGACTTTAGCACTTATTCTTAGGAAGACAACTGCCCGTGGCTTCCAACTCTGCATTTGGGCCTGTTGGCAACTCTTGAAAACAAGACTGTCATTGGTTAAGTTGCAAAACAAGGGTTTTTATGACATTTAAAAATGTAAAGTACTTTTTGACTACTAAACTAACTATGGGTTGAAGTAAGCATAATTCTGCTTGATGAAAACGACCAGAATTTTTTTTTACAAGTGAAATTAAGCTAATTAACTTTTTTGGGGAGCTGTTTGTGTCTGTAAGCAAATCCGTGGTTGCAGGACAGAAAATCACTCCATCTATGGCTGGTTTTATGAGATGTCATGGCAGATGCAACCATTTCTGAACAGGTTTAGTGTGAATCTCTCACAATATAAAGGGTTTGGACAAGAGAATGTGATCTCATTAACATACAATGCAGGCAAGCTTCTATATCTTTAACCCATTAGTGTGCACAGCCTATTCCACTAGGGTATGCAAGAAATTATGAAGGGACCCCTGACCCCTGTGCCCTTCCCTCTTCCCACTGATCCTGGGGCACTTTACTCATATTGCGGGTCCCTTTATTATGGTACCGTAGCGGGGCCCTTTCACAAGTTCTCCTAAAACTAACAAACGATTATTATTATTATACAGGATTTATATAGCGCTGATAAGTTTGCGCAGCGCTTTACAATATTAGGGCAGACAGTACAATTACAATACAATTCAATACAGGAGGAATCAGAGGGTCCTGCTCGTTAGAGCTTACAATCTAAGAGGGAGGGTTGAATGATATGAAAGGGCAGTAAACTGCAGTGGATGAGCTGATTGAGAAAATAAGGAGTGTAGTTAGGTGGTGGCAGGATAGGCTTCCCTGAAGAGAAAAGTTTTCAGGGATCGCTTGAAGGTGGATAGATTTGGGGACATTTTGACCGATTGGGGTAGGGAGTTCCAGAGGATGGGAGAGGCTCGGGAGAAGTCTTGGAGGCGAGTATGAGAGGAGGTGATGAGGGAGCTGGAGAGCAGGAGGTCTTGGGAGGAGCGAAGAGGACGGTTAGGTTGGTATTTTGAGACGAGGTTGGTGATGTAGCTGGGAGCAGAGTTGTGGATGGCTTTGTAGCTGATTGTTAGTATTTTGAATTTAATTTGTTGGGCGAGTGGCAGCCAATGGAGGGATTGGCAGAGGGGGGTGGCAGACGTTGAACGGTTTGTAAGGTGGATGAGTCTGGCAGCCGCATTCATGATGGACTGGAGACAAGTTGCAGACGGTGGGGGGAGACGGTTAGGGAGGTAACCGACGGTGAG
>BLSH010506271.1:17559-27827 GCA_018402905.1 Glandirana rugosa | reverse complement strand
TGTTTAGTTATGTTATGTTTAGTTATGTCCTCTTTAGTCTCCCGGGACGAGCAATCTCGAATGTTAGATCTTCCCACCCAGTTCTCCCTGAGAAGAGACTGCTCTTCAAAAGTCCCTAGCAGATTTTCTATTATCTCATCTTCTATTAACCTGTCAAACCCCATTCCGCAAGGTATCCTAACCTCTCCGAGACCTTTTCAGGACCTCCGCTCGTACCCTCCTCCACTACTCCCTCGATCTCTCGTCCTCTAGAACTCTTCTTGCTTCTCTTGCTTATCCAACCATAAATCTCTGGTCCAATCACTACATTGACCCCCGACTAAACACCTACCGAAACATTAACAATCATAAAACTTAAATTAAATCTTTGCACATAACTTCTATATGAGGACGCGAGGGTGACATTCTTCGTGTTGTAAGTCGCGCTATAAATTGCCCAAAGTCGCGCTGAAGTCGCGCTGAAGTCGCCTGCAAAGTCGTGCATGAAGTCGGATCGCCTCAGTGTGAACCGGCTCTTACAGTGGGAGCGCAGGAGTATATCTTCAATACACGTTTCTAAATTAAATTCAAAATACTAACAATTACAAAGCCATCCACAAATCAGCCCCCAGTTACATCACTAACCTGGTCTCTAAATACCAACCTATTCGTTCTCTTCGTTCTTCTCAAGATCTCCTGCTCTCTAGCTCCCTCATCACCTCCTCCCATGCTCGCCTCCAGGACTTTTCCAGAGCCTCTCCAATCCTATGGAACGCCTTACCCCAAACTGTCCAATTATCTTCTACTCTATTATCTTTTAGACGATCCCTGAAAACTTCTCGTCAGAGAAGAGTCCCTCTTGACCCACCCTTCTAGATTGTAAGCTCTAACGAGCAGGGCCCTCTGATTTCTCCTGTATTGATTTGTATTGTATTGATTTGTATTGTAATTGTACTGTCTTCCTCCATGTTGTGAAGCGCTGTGCAAACTGTTGGCGCTATATAAATCCTGTATAATAATAATAATAATCTTCGGGCCTTCCCCATGGTGGTGAAATGCCAGGGCTCGGTCCCAATTGCAACCTCTGCAATCCTGATAGTTCCCTCACTGGTGTCAGTAGTTTTTAATTTTTATTTTAATTTTATTATTTTTTTACCATTTCATTTTATTTCTTTTACAATTTTATTTTTACAATTTTTTTACATTTTTTTAGGAGCTCTGTTGGGGGGCTTTGATGAGATATCAGGGTCTAAACAAACCTCAGCTCTCAATTTCCATCTGTGTAGCATCAGCTGCACATAATGAATGGACAGGAATAGCTGTGCACAAGCCACCCATTCATTCAGAAATGGAAGTATAGTAAAAAACAGTTTACTATGCTTCAGTTATGAATGAACCAATTGGTACCAATCACTGACTCTGTTCATTCAGAAAAGGAAGGAGCCAGTAAATGACAAATTTACCAACCCATTTCCATCTCTCCATCATGACACATCTTCTACAGCAACTGCAACCCCTGCAACCTCTATCGTTATGCCCCTGACCCATGTGTGTATATGAGCAGAGCAGTGGACAGTGTCAGTAGGGCAGTGAACGGTGTCAGGAGTTTTTATTTTCAGTATTTCTTACAATATTTTTTTTTTACAATTTTCTTTTTAGCAGCCCTATTGGGGGCTTTGGTGAAACATCAAGAGTCTAAACAGACCCTTAATGTCTCACTTTTGAAACAGAGAAAGGGACTGTGGACAAAGATTCCCCAGTCCCTTTCTCTTCAACCTCAACTGCACTGGACAGTGAATGAATGGGAAGTGTTATGCTGAGTGGCTTCATATTCATTCACAAACTGAGGCATAGTAAACATAGTTTACTACACTTCAGTTAAGAATGAACATGGGAGCAATCAGTACAGATCACTCACTGTGTTTACTCAGAAAATGAAGGGAATGATAAATGAACTATTTACCAGCCCCTTCCCCTGCTCTCCATCCTGAGACATCACCCACAGCATCCGGCAGGAGAGGAGAGGAGAGGAGAGAAGCTGGCAGCACTGCAGGGGGGAGACAGGAGGCACCAGGAACGAGGGACACCTATGCTTTAACCCTTTGTTAAGATACATATTGCTCAAATCTAATTTACAACTTATAATGAGATCTGTCAGCACAGCTAGTATTATGGTAAACTATCATAAATAAAGAATATTACAGCTGATCTTCACGTTTCATTTAACTTTAAAGTTTACTTAGGCCAAGATGGTCCAAACAATTTATTTACCTTACTAACAGTTGCAACAGCTGGGAGTGCTGTATAAACTCTATAGGCTCAGTTACATGCAGTATACAGCTCTGTGTTCTAGCAGTGGGACAAGACCATGCCATTCCTGGAACAAAATTGTGTTGGGCCGAGCATTGCTCAGCCATTTAGAGAAAGCTTTGTATTCTCTGAATGAATGCAAAGCTTCCTCTGTCTGCCTAAAGTTTATATAGCGCTCCCAGCCACTACAACTGTTAATTAAGTGAATAGTTTGTTTGCACCAGCTTGGTCCAAACAAATTATTTAAACTTCTCTAAAACATGGAGATCAGCTTTACCCACTTCAGCTACGGAAGATGTACCCCCCCATCATGACCAGGCCATTTTTTGTGATGAGGCACTGCGTTATTGCATAACTGACAATTGAGCGGTTGTGCGACACTGTACCAAAATAAAATTGATGTCCTTTTCCCCACAAATAGAGCTTTCTTTTGGTGGTATTTGATCACCTCTGTGGTTTTTATTTTTTGTGCGATCCCTGAAAACTTTTCTCTTCAGGGAAGCCTATCTTGCATCCACCTAACAACTACACTTTTTATTTTCTTCATCAGCTCATCCCCCACAGTTATTGCCCTTTCATATCACTTGACCCTCCCTCCTAGATTGTAAGCTCCAAGGAGCAGGGCCCTCTTATTCCTCCTGTATTGAATTGAATTGTATTGTAATTGTACTCTCTGCCCTAATGTTGGAAAGTGCTGCGCAAACTGTCGGTGCTATATAAATCCTGTATAATAATAATATAAACAAAAAAATACCGAAAATTTTGAAAAAAAAGACAATATTTTTAACTTTCTGCTATAAAACATATCCAAATAAAAAAATTGAAATCAAATTTCTTCATCAATTTAGGCCAATATGCATTCTGCTACATGTTTTTGGTAAAAAAAAAAAAAAATCCCAATAAGCGTATATTGATTGGTTTGCACAAAAGTTAAAGTATCTGCAAACTATGGGATATTTTTATGTATTTATTTTTACTAGTAATGACGGCGATCAACGACCTACAGCAGGGTTGCAATATTGCGGCAGACAAATCAAACACTCACTGACACTTTTCCCACTTTTTGGGGACCAGTGACACTAATACAGTGATCAGTGCTAATTAGTGACTAATGCACTGTCACTATACTAATAATACTGGCTGGGAAGAGGTTAACATCAGGGGCAATCAAAGGGTTAAATGTGTTCCTAGCCAGTGCTTGTGTACTGTGGAGGAGGTGCTTTTACTAAGAGAAAGCATAGATCTGTGTCCTTGCTTTACAGGGACACAGGATCAATGCCTTCCCTACTGACAGAATGGTGATCTGCCTTGTTTACATAGGCAAATCACTGTTCTGCCTGTGTATTGAACAATCGGTGGGTGCCGGCGGACATGGAATCCGTGGTACCCATTGCTGGGCTCCCGCTGTGTGTGATCACATCGGGAGCAGGCCGGCGGCGGCACGTATTTGCGTCCCAGACCTAGGTACGTGATCTGGCGCAGAACGGCCGCAGTATATCTATGGTGGGTGGTAACTCAGAATTTTCAGTGCAAGAGTTATCAAAAAAGAGCATCTAAAAGGGTGAGCAGCAACTTTTAAATATTTCCTTGAGTTATGATTTGTGAATGAAAACATGTAACAATGATAAAATAGGTTTTATCACAGTGTGGCTGCAAAAGTGGAATTACTTTAACCACTTCAATACTGGGCACTTAAACCCCCTTCCTTCCCGGACCAATTTTCAGCTTTCAGCGCTGTTGCAGTTTGAATGACAATTGCGCGGTCGTGCGACGTTGTACCCATATTAAATTTTTATCATTTTTTTCACACAAATAGAGCTTTCTTTTGGTGGTATTTAATCACCCCTGGGTTTTTTATTTTTTGCGCTATAAATTAAAAAAGACTGAAAATTTTCAAAAACAATGCATTTTTCTGCGTTTCTGTTATAAAATTTTGCAAATAAGTAATTTCTCTTCATAAATTTTGACCAAAAATGATACTGCTACATTTCTTTGGTAAAAATAACCCAAATCAGAGTTTATTTGGTGTTGGCAGACAGACAGATGTGACGGCGACTGTGACAGATGTGACGGGGACATACAGATGTTTTGTGTATGGTGACAGATGTGACGGGGACAGACAGATGTTTTGGGGACTGTGACAGATGTGACTGGGACATACAGATGTTTTGGGGACTGTGACAGATGTTTTGTGTATGGTGACAGATGTGACGGGAAAATACAGATGTTTTGGGGACTGTGACAGATGTTTTGGGGACAGACAGATGTTTTGGGGACTGTGACAGATGTGACGGGGACATACAGATGTTTGGGGACTGTGACAGATGTGACGGGGACATACAGATGTTTGGGGACTGTGACAGATGTGACGGGGACATACAGATGTTTTTGGGACTGTGACAGATGTTTTGGGGACAGAAAGATGTTTTGGGGACTGTGACAGATGTTTTGTGTATGGTGACAGATGTGATGGGGGACATACAAATGTTTTGGGGACTGTTTTATGGGGACGCTTATGTGTATGGGGACAGGGGTATCAGTGTGCTTGGTGCACTGTGTGGGGGGCGATCTGTGACAGCTTTCTGCATGAAATCCTCATCATGCAGAGAGCTGTTACCTATCTGCAGATCCCCCCCCCCCCCCACACTGAGCTCTCACTGAGCTCGGCAGGGGGAGAACTGTCACAGAGACGTTCGTCTCTGTTTACAATGTGACGGCTGTGATTGGACACATTGTGAATTGGAGGATTCCCGCGCGCAGGATATGAGGGTAAAAAAATGTGTATGTATGTAGGAAAAAGCTGCCTTCCTGGGTTTTCAATAAAGAAAAAATTGGATATATTAAGTGTTGACAGGAAGATGGCGCTATTCCCTATGGGATTAGTGTTACTTGTGATCAATAAATAATTGTGACCCCAAATCTTAAAAAGTATGCAGTGTAAAATTGTGTTGATAAGTAAAAATGATAAAAAATATATTTGTGCTGGATAATGAAGAGTGATAAATAAACAGGTGTAAAAGCTAATCTGTTAGATATATAAAATTGTAAATCATTCAACCATAAATAGCAGTGTCCCTATACAAATATAAAACGCATAGAATAAATTTGCTTGTATGAGAATTATAAAAATGATAAATCTGTATCTAAAGTAAAAATCAGAGTCCAGTATTTCACCCCTCAACCATACTTCTGTGATATATGGGTTATACCCAATTGTATGTCCTTATACACGAATAAGTATATTGGGGGGAGTTTTCATCAATAGTAGTCCAGGTGAAAAAAATCTCTTGTTGAACAAAGTTATTCTTTGTGACTTTTGTTGTGTAAATTTCCACACGTGATCCAGTGACTTCACACAATCATTATTGGATATTCTTGTGACTTTCAATCCGTGCTCCCCACATGTGTCCCCACTCACCGGATAGACGTACCCCTACAGGGGTGGCCCACTTTCGCTGTATCCTTTACCCCGGTCAGCTCGAGTCTTTCACAGCCTGGGTGTCCTAGTTCCTGTCATCCGCTCCTGTCCCTGTATCGTTCCTCCGGTATCGGGGTGTGGGTAAAAAATGATAACCCAGATAGTGTGATATCATAAAAAATATCGTTTTATTTAAACCAATTTAAAAATATTTAAAATTACAGACCGTCCCCTGCCTGGGAGGTACAATGAAAGTTACTCCAATAAAATCGTATTAGTAACTTAATATAAAAGGAAGATGTAATTGTTTGGCAGCGCAGCTGCCGTGTTGAGGAAGGGACGGTTCCCTTCCTCTTCCTGTGGCTTGCGTTCCAAGGAGGAGAGATGTTAGCCACACAAACGGGAAGTGACGTAAGAGCGCCTTGCGTGATCGTGGCCCCGCCTAACGCGTTTCGTCATTGGACGTCGTCGGAAGCGGTGGCCATCTTGGTGCTCCATGCTGTATTTATATGCACCCACAGGGGGCGGGAAGGCGGTTAATTAACACGTCATTATTCCTCAGGTACGGGCGGCCATTTTTTTGGTGGTTTTCCTGGATGTAGTCACGGCCATGTTATTGGTGGGAATAAACAGTTTTATTATCCGGAGAGTCAACAGATGGATTAAATTAAATATTTTTATAATCGATCTTTATTGCTAAAAAAGGGGGGAATAATATCACAGGATGAGAAGGACATCTAGAAATGAACCAGATGTATGATTACTTTAATCGAGGATTATCAGAATATATGTAAAAATAAATTATATAAAAAATATAAAATTATATAAAAAATATATATATATATCTCTCGTTCACAAGGAGAGATATATCGGAGAACGCTATGTTACCAAAAAGGGGGGGGGGGAAGGTGAAGCGTAAAAGATATTAATAGAAAAATATATAAAAGATAATCGATGTAAAATAGTGTCATGTAAACCGTATATAAGGAAGAGGTGGGGATTGGGACCCAATTTTTAAATATTGTAAAAAATCTTAAATATTAAAAATTATATAATTAAATTCCTTAAAAATGGAGGAGCATATTATTTTAAAATAGGGAATATATTTATATATATAGGGACAAATTTGTATTTATACAGAAAGGTCAACATAAGAGCGGTTGAGCGGACCTAATGTTAAGAAGATAGTTTAGAAGCACTATAAGTTGTAATTGAAGGATATGAAGACCCAAAGAGACTAAGGTCAAATGAGAGAGCCAATGAAAGGAGATCAATCAGGTCAGGTTGCGGAAGTTAATATTAAAGGGGGAGGGGGAACCCATAAATGCTGTTAAATTTATATGGTTATGATTATTATTAGACTAAAAAAAAAAAAAGGGGGACTCCATTAAACCTTGACTCCTCCCATGTTTTATGGACCGCAAGTCAGAACTCACAGGAAGAGGAAAGTAAGTCCCTTTCACATTCAATATATGCATTCACATATCATATCGATTACATACATACTTTAGAGACCATTAGACTATGAAAATGTATACATGTACGCATACACATATAAATTGCATACTAAATACAAAAAGATTTTTTTTAAAAATTAGATAAAAAACAGTTCAGGTCTATGTCAACATTCAGACCCCGTGGCACCAAAGTGTCCAAGCGGTAAATCCATTGGGTTTCATTACGCGATATTGCTATCCTCTTGTTACCCCCCCTCCAGTTGTTCTTAATCCTATCTATCCCATAAAAGGTCATACATGAGGGATCTTTGTGGTGGTGTTCCTTAAATGGGATTGGACACAGCAGTCACATGATCGGGAGGGCCAGCCACTGCACCCGTATCCCGATCTCTGCTCAGCTGGATCCTGTGATCATAATGATCACAGGATCCAGCAGCAGGGCGCCGCGTGGCCGCGCTGCGAGCTCCCGTTCTGCAGGACGTAAATACACGTCCTGTCAGAACGGGGAAGGCCGTATATGTACAGTGGCCGGGTGGGAGGTGGTTAAAGTGTTTGTAAATGACCACCTTGTAAACCAACACATTCGGTTTAAAATAGAAATGAAAGGCAAAACATTTTTGTATAGATATAAAAATACATTATAAATACCTTTTTGCTTTTTT
Organism: Glandirana rugosa; assembly: GCA_018402905.1. NCBI lineage: Eukaryota > Metazoa > Chordata > Amphibia > Anura > Ranidae > Glandirana > Glandirana rugosa. The sequence continues at coordinate 20,001 of BLSH010506271.1, read as the reverse complement.
TTTTAATAAGTGATCACATTCCCTCTGCTCTTAGCCGCATAAGAGCTGGGGGGAGAAGAATCAGCAACACACTGAGCTTCCCAGCAGGGGTGTACCAGGACAAGTCTGATCATTGGAGGAGAGCTCACTGAGTTCCCAGCACAGCTAGAGAACTGACCACAGTGTGTTCTCCTGCTTAGTGTGGTCAGTTTTAATAGGAAAGCAGAGGGACTGGCAGGAACACCAGAAATTATATATATCCTGTATATACTGTGGGTAAAATAAGTATTGAACAGGTCACCATTTTTCTAGGTAAATATATTTCTAAAGCTGCTATTGACATGAAATTTTCACCACATGTCGGTAACAACCAATGCAATCCACACATAGAAAGAAACCAAAACAAATAACTTCAGAAATTAAGTTATTGTGTAATAAAATGGAATGACACAGGGAAAAAGTATTGAACACACTAACTGAAATGTAATTAATAGTTTGTACAAAATCCTTTGTTGGTAATGACAGCTTCAAGATGCCTCCTGTATGGAAAATCTATTTGCATGCATTGCTTAGGTGTGATTTTGGCCCATTTTTCCATACAGTCTTTAAATCTTGACGGTTCAGTGGACCTCTTCTATGAACTCTGATCTTTAGTTCTTTCCATAGATTTTCTATTGGATTCAAGTCAGGTGATTGGCTGAGCCATTCTAGCAGCTTTATTTTCTTAGAAACCTCATAGTCTTGCTGAAATATCCACCCTGGTTTCATCTTCATCATCCTGATAAATAGCAGCAGATTTTTATCAAGAATGTATTGGTACATTTTTCCATTCATCCTTCCTTCAATGAAGTTTGCCAGTACCATATGCTAAAAAACTGCCCCACACCCTGATGATCCCACTTCCAAACTTCACTGTTGGTATGGGGGTGATTTTGGGCTGATGTGCAGTGCCATTTGACCTCCAAACATAATGTGTATTATGGCATCCAAAGAGTTCAATTTTGGTCTCATCTGACCAGACTATATTCTCCTGGTATTTCACAGGCTTGTCTAAATGTTGTGCAGCAAACTTTAAAGCGTGCATACAGGCCATGGCAGTTAAAGTGCACTACTTGTACCTGATAATTTCAGGTCTTTTTGAAGCTCTGCACAAGTGGTCCTTGGCTCTTGGACAACTCTTCTGATAATTATTTTCAGTACAGAAATCTTGCGTGGAGTACCTGGTCGTGGCCATTTTATAGTGAAATTATGTTCTTTCCACTTTGGGATTATGGCCCCAACAGTGCTCACTGGAACATTCAGAAGTTTAGAAATCCTTCTGTAACTAATGCCATCAGTATGTTTTGCAACAATAAGGTTGCAAAGATCTTGAGAGAGCTCTTTACTTTTACCCATCATGAGATGTTTCTTGTGTGACACATTGAAAATGAGACACCTTTTTATAGGCATTCAGTTGAGACTGAACCAGCTAATATACATTTACACTGACAAAGGGCAGGATTGCTTTCTTATTATTGATTGATCTCAGCTGATGTCTTAGCTTCCAATGCATTTTTGCACCTCCCTTTCTTCATGTGCTCAGTACTTTTTCCCTGTGTCATTTTATTTTATTACACATAACTTAATTTCTGAACTTATTTGTTTTTTTTGTATGTGTGGATTGCATGGGCTGTTACTGACATGTGGTGAAATTTTCATGTCAATAGCCATGTATTTACCTAGAAAAATGGTGACGTGTTAAATACTTATTCCCACTGTATACTGTATATAGACACACACACCAAAGTTTTTGAAAACATTAATGGTAGGATTAGTTACACACACACACACTGTAAAGGACTAGAAATCCCTTTCAAGAGGAAACAATCATTTTTATGCATAGATGACCTTGTAAGATATGAATATTTTTCTCGAAGCAAATTAAGGTCCCATCATCTGTCAAACGTATGTAAATAGCAGTAATCCATAGCCAATGGGAATGTATCAATGGTATGCTGTTAAGTAGTGTTGAGCGAACCCGGACTGTAACGTTCAGGTCCGTACCGAACTTTCGGGTGTCCGTGGCACGGACCCGGACCCGGACCCGGACATTTCAAAAATCGTTCGGGTTCGGTCCGGGGTTCTGCTATTTTACTCCACGTGTTGAGAAGCTGCAGGGCAGCCAATCAACAAGTGTTTCACTGGTTTGCCCTTAGAAGCCATCACATCCATGCCTACTAATGGCATGGCTGTGATTGGCCAGTGCATCATGTGACCCAGCCTCTTTATAAGCTGGAGTCACAGTGCTGCAGTCACATGCTCCTTGGGTTAGTGTAGGGAAAGGTAGCTGACTGCGTGAGGGACAGATTTGAGACATTCTAAGACCTGATCCTGCATCCTGAGATAGATTACTTTACTACTGCTGTCTGTGCTGTTGCTCTGAGGACAGATAGCAGAAATTAGAGATTTCACATACCGCTGCTT
>BLSH010506262.1:44861-55529 GCA_018402905.1 Glandirana rugosa | reverse complement strand
AGCCCTGTTGTCTGGCATCTGCTCCCGTCCTCGTCCAAGCCACGCCCCCTGCTCTGTGTCATTTTTGATCACCGCTATAAATAAAAGAAGAGCGACAATTTTGCAAAAAAAAAAAAATGTTTTCTTACTTTTTGCTAAAGTACAAATCAAAAAAAAAAAAAAACATTTTTTTTCATCGGTTTTGGCCGATTTATATTCTTCCTCATATTTTTGGTAAAAAAAAAATCGCAATCAGCGTTTATTGATTGGTTTGCGCAAAAGTGGCCACGTTTACGGATGATGAAAATTAATTTCTGGGGTTTTTATTTTTTTTTTATTTTTTACTAGTAATGGCGGTGATCTGCGATTTTTTTTAGCAGTACTGCGATATTGGGGCGGACATGTCGGAGCATTTTGACACTTTTTTGGGACCAATGACATTTTTACAGCAATCAGAAATTTAAATATCCACTGATTACTGTATAAATGTCACTGGCAGTGAAGGGGTTAACCTGCAGGGGGTGATCTAGGGGTTAACTGCGTTCCCTGAGTGTGTTCTAACTGTGGGGGGGCTGAGCTACCATGGGCATAAGAGATCTAACTGATCACAGCGACAGGGATCAGTAGATCTCCTATGCCCCCACTAACAGAGCGGGGAACCGCTGTGTTTACATTGGCGGTTCCCCGTTCTTTTGCTGTGGTCGCTCATCTCGGCTCGCCGGCGGACACTGGGTCCTCCCAAGCTGCGGGCACACTCCTCAGGAGTACGGCGGGCACGCGCTCCCTAGCGGCCACCCGCAGATTGCTGCTTATTTACGCCGATTCGCGGGACGCATCCACACTGCCACCGTGAATATACGGTAGGCAGTGTGGAAGTGGTTAATGATGACCAGTGGCTACATGCAAGTGTATTCGCACACAAAAGCTCCATCAACACACGCAGCCAAGAGACCTCCTATAAATTGCTAACAAACTGGTACAATACACCTATGAAAATTCATAAGTGGTTCCCATCGACCTCCAATCTTTGCTGGTGGTGTGGAGTGGAGGAAGGTGACTTGATACATATATGGGGGGGGGTGTCATATGATACGCGCATTTTGGAATCAAGATTGTGACACTATTAAACAAATTACAGAAACCACTATACACCTGGATGCGGCATGCTGCCTCATCCATATATCAAATGGTACAATGAAACGCTATAAAAACTCCATAACCAGATTTTTCCTCACGGCAGCTAAGGATTTAATTCTGAGACACTGGAGGTTGATGAGGGTGCCTACTTTACAGGAATGGCTTCATTACACACAAGATATATACAATATGGAAGAAATGAGGGCCTTAGTGGCTGAAAAAACTGCAAAATTCAACAAACTGTGCAGACCTTGGGTTATGTTCATGTACTCTGATAGTTTCCAGTCCAGAATGTCCTTGGGATGATCTGACATGTGCAAGCTCGGCAGCTGCTTCATGTCCATGTACTTCTCCTTTCTATGTTCTTTACTTTTCATAATATCCTTGTTATATTTTATCTTTCACTTTTTTGTATATGTATAATTACACTGTTTATCAATGATAAACGTATAAATGGAAGATATGCAAATGGGAGCTATGCTAATGATAAGACACATGGTAATAACGTTTATGTTACCACAATAGTCATGACTTCATGGGAAACTACTTTGTTTTGCACTGATCTATAGATCTATGTGAGATATACTTGTTTTTTTCTGTTTGATTATTCACTGAAATAACAGATGTATATGGAAATTATTTTTGAATATGCGAATAAACATATTACTGTAAAAAAAAAAATCTATACTAATTCCTCCCCAAAAAATAGATTAGTTGCTCAAAACATATTTCCCAAATGACAGCAGATGATCATTTATAACAAAAAGGATACCATTATAGACAACTCAAAAGTGCTTAAGCTGTTTATGATTTTGCCAGCAACTCTATTTGGTGAGTTCATTTAATACATCTGGTGGAGGATCACATCCGGTGTCAAGTCACTTTTTACATCACTCATTATTGTACAAATACGTTTTTTTTTTTTACTTTTATGGACTTTATTGATACTTTTACACTTTTCTGATAAATATTTATATAATTATGCATAGATATCCCTGTACACTTTTTTGCACAATTGTTGTACAGTTATTATTATTTATTTATTACCACAGTTAGCACTTTAATCTGTTTACATACAGATAAGATTCAATATCCCTGGTGACATTATTGTTACACAATTATTGTAATTAATTTTAAATTGTATTTATTTATTTAATTGCACAGTCAGCACTTTTATCTGTTTATTTACAGATAAAATTTGTTGTTTGCACTGTTAGCACTTTAATTAGTAACTGATTGATAAGATTGGTTGTTTTAGGCTAGCTCATACATTTGGCTTAGTGTTTTATAGAGGGATCCTTTAAAAACTGTTTAATTGTTTTAATTGTTGAAAAAATACCAAATATAGTTTTTCTGCATTGCTAATTCCAGTAATTTCACAATAAACTGTCTCTGCTTCTTTCTCAAGGTAGTTTTCTTCTCTGATGGCCACCTCACTGCTTCCAGTGCATTGTCCTGTCTAATACTTGTGTATAAGGAATTTACATCTACTGTCCCAAGCAAATCACTTTCCCCAATCTTCATTTCTGTCAGAATTTTGATCAACTCACCACTATCCCTTAGATATGCCTTATTCTTTGTTACAATTCCCTGCAGGAAAAAATCAATATATTCTCCTACCCTAGAAGAGTGAGTCCACCCATTCACATTAGGTCTGCCCAGAGGTTGCTGCTTATTTTTATGAATTTTGGACAAGTAATATATAGTGGGTACTTTTGGGGCTCTAAGTACCAAATACCTCGCCTCCTTGTTAGTGAGAATCCTCAATTGGTTTCCTTTTACTCATTTTTTTACATTTTTGCTTTAACTTATCCATGAGATTCCCAGACATTAATTTGTAAGCATCTGGTATTGCTAACAACCTGTTCATCTTCTCCTCATGATCCTTTTTTATCCAATATAACAATCCCACCACCCTTATTGGCCTAGCAGATTACCACTGTCTGGGTGGGCATGCCAGCAGACAAGATAGTTCCTCTGGGTGGACTTCTGTGCATCTTCACAGACTAATCCACATTCCTTCTTGTACACTTGTGGCAGTGCTCACACACACACTAGTGACAGATGGTGGCACCAAATGGGCTATTTAAACTGAACCAGTGTTCAGGTTCAGTGCTGCTTTTTCTTCAGTATTCTGTGTTTCCTGAGAACCTGTGATCCTGTATCCTAACTCCAGTTGCTGACCCGGCTTGCCTTGACTACTCCCTGAACTGTGACTGTACTGACCTCGGCTTGCCTTCTGACCACCGCTTCTGCCTGCTCCATTTGCTACTGCTCCACTGTTCAGCTCCTGACCTGGCTTGTATTTAACCACGCTTTTGCCTGTGCCTCTGTACCTGATCTGTCTTGCCAGTGTATGACCCAGCCTGCCTGACTCTGCTATTCCTCCTGCTGTCATCGGTATCTGCCTACCATCCAGCGGTGCCTGTTCATCTACTGTCTGCTAACAGTACATGCCTTGTCTGTTTGCTGTCTCCAGTACCAGCCTGCTTCAGTTTGCTACTCACCAGCTGCTACCCATACTGTTTCACTGAAGACCACTGATGAATACCCCTGTCTGCTGCCTGGCATTGGACACCTGTTCTGCTAGCAAGACTTACAGGGACTTGTGCACTCTGCACTCCTGCGCCTTCTGTTCATACTAACAGGGGCCCTGAGTCAGAGGTGTAAGAGTGGCCTTCCTCATCATATCAGGCTCTGCTACCAGGTACGTAATAACCACGTTCTTCTTTTTCTCTAGTTCACAAATTCCTTTCTTTACAAAAGCAGAAGTTTTCTTATTATACACTTTAATATTCCAAGTGTCACTCTCAACCATATTTTTAAATACTTCTAAAAAACAATTCCCTCCTAATTTAGGATTAAAAATGGATGCATTCTTCAAACTGCAGTGTGCGCATTCTTCTTCTTCTAAGAAGCCAGTATTCTGTTCCTTATTGATCTCAAAATATTTTATCAAATTAACTTTTCTCCCAAACTTTTGTAGATCAATAAAAGTGTTACATGTATTAATATTTTGGTTGGGAGCATATTTCAAACCTAAATATAAAACTTTTAGTTCCTCTTCAGACCCTCGGGCCCTCATTGGGCCAGAGTTGTTGTTTAAGTGTCAGTTTTAATGCAGTAGATTGTATAAAGTATATCATGCAGATGTGCCACTTCACAGGCCGGTTGTTCAGGGCATCTACCGGGCATGTTATTTCAATTAATTTTGCAATTTTTATGTTACTCTTTAGGTATTATTAAAACTGCTGCTTCAAACTAAAATTAATTTAAAAAACATTTTTTTGCTTTGGTACATGTTCCACGGTCCATTGCTCAACCCCCATTTGTTTGAAAATCCTTTGCCTTTTTATCCTAGAAGCTTGCCATTACTGTTTCTTAACATTCTGCTCATATTAACTGTAATGGGATTTCAATTCAACACATTTATTTTCATTAAGTTTGTGAACTTACCCCACATTTGTTGTCCACAATTGGTTTCTGCAGTTGCTTTTCTCTTTACTCTACATGAAAGTCACAAGAGAAAGGGGAAAGGAGAGCAAAGAGGAGAAGTAGATCAAGAGGTATGAAACAAAGGAGACAAGATCATCTTTCCACAGATCTGAGAACAGAGTTAGTGGGTCACCTACCAAGATGCCAGTTTGGAGAATAAAAAATAAGAGTTAAATACTGAACTGATAGAGAAGGTGATTTGTCAATGGGCTATATAATAATATTTGGACATCCAATGTTCCAGATTAATAAAGGCAATATGCATTTGCAATAAGTCACAGAATAAAGCACTGTCACCGACACAGATAAACAGATTAAAGAATCATAGATAGATAGATACAGTGGATTACAGTGCAGAAGTTTTTGGCAGGTGTGAAAAAATTCTGTAAATTAGGAACGCTTTTATAAATAGTTAATATGTTTTATTATTTTTATCAATTAACAAAATGAAAATTAAATGAACAAGAGGGAAATCAAAATAATATTTGTTGTGACCACCCTGTGCCTTCAAAACAACATCAATTTGTCTAGCTACACTTGCACGCAATTTTTGAAGGAACTTGGCAGGTAGATTGTTCCAAACATCTTGGAGAACTAACCACAACTAGCCTTATGCAGATGTAGGCTGCCTCAAATCTGTCTGTTTCTTCATGTAATCCCAGCCAGAGTCAGTGATGTTGACATTAGGGCTCTTTGGGGCCAAACAGTCACTTCCAGGACTCCTTGTTCTTCTTTATGCTGAAGATAGTTCTTAATGACATAGGCTGTATGTTTGGGATTGATGTCCTGCTGATGAATACATTTGGGACCAATCATGGATAAGTATCTGCTTTGTATTTCTCAGAATTGTGGACCCCATTAATCCTGACCAAATCTCCAACATGATTTGCAGAAATGCAGCCCCAGACTTGCAAGGAACCTCCACCAAGCTTCACTATTGCTTGCAGCCACTCGTTAATGTACCACTCTCTAGCTAGCCAGTCCCTGGCCAGTCCTGCGATGAAATTTATTTCCTACAATGTGATGTTATCACGCAAAGTATCGGTGATTGGACTGGCATTTGAGTGTCTGCCCGGTTGCATTTTACCAGCCGATTTTAAATAGTTAATTTTATTAACACCTTTCTTTAATAAAGTAGGTTTATATTAAGTGCTACACTATGGCTTGCAATTTTCATCTTTTATTCTGGCCTACTGTGAGTATTGATTAATGGGAAGAAATGCTGATACCTGGCTGCCAGTGGGGATAGTTTTCACATAGAGCGCTACTTGACCATTTCATTTTTATTGGTCAACACCTTCTGGTAAGACATCTTATGTTTAATCCATGCACACTTGGATGGGTTTACCGTGTGGAGTGGCACTGTTGTGGGAAGCGGTGTTGGAAATGTGCCAATATCCATTTATTACTCAGTTTGACCATTTTAGTTTTAATTGTCAATATTTTCTGGTAAGGGGATTGTTGTTTGTTTTTTGGGCACAGTTTGGTCATAGGTTTACCTTAAAGGGATCACAGGACATTGATTAAATTAATGGACACTGGACTTATGAACAGATGCATTTTGTGTATGAATATATGAACTTTTTGAACTTTAATTATTTGTGCTTTGATTGGATCCTGATTTCAATCAATTAATGTATGCTAAACCATATATTTTTTGCTTAATTTGCACATTTTGCTTGTTTTTTTACATCTTGATTGAGCATCAATTTAATTGATTTGTGTATAGGCATCCAGCTTTCTATATTCTTTTTTAAACATTTGTATACTTGGTCAGTGAGATAATTTATTGAGTTTATTTTGGTTTATGGGTTTAGCGCTGCACTTTTTGCTTTTTTATTTCTTGAATTTGGTATTAAAAATGTCGTTGCTGACTGCTTTACCTGTTAATTGCAGTATTGCTCAAGCGCTGATTTCTGTTGATTATTAGATGGATGTACCTGGGTCCCACTTGTTTCCACAATTTCTGTACTGATGGCACTTCTGCACATCTTCTGATGTTGAAGGGAAGTAAGCATGATGCATCTTTGATCTGCTGCATTAAGGTTCCTTGGTCCATCACTGCATCTATGGTCCTCAGTGTTACCCGTTTCTTGGTGCTTCTTCAAAAGAGCTTGGACAGCACATCTTGAAACCCCAGTCTGCTTTGAAATCCTTGCCTGGGAGAGACCTTGCTGATGCAGTATAACTATTTTGTGTCTTGTTGCTGTGCTCAATCTTGCCATGGTGTATGTCTCGTGACATGAAACAGTCTTTCACAACCTAACTTTACTAACAGAGTTTGGCTGTTACTCACCCAGTTTTAAGCCCCTACACAGCTGTTTCTGTTTCAGGTAATGGCTGCATTTCCACCTACACATGAAATTTATTACCATTAGCACCTGCCTGGTATAACTGGTTAATCATACACCTGACTCTATTCCTGCAAAACTCATGACTCACTTTGTGCAAGTGTGAAAAGTGAGTAAGTGTAAGAATTGATGCTGGTTTCAAGCCAAAGGGTTGTCACACCAAATATTGATTTGATTAGAATGTTTCTTCTGTTCACCCACTTTGCATTTTGTAAATTGATAAAAAAATAAACAATTAAAACATATATTTTTGAAAGCATTGTTACTTTACAGCATTTCTTTTCACCGGTCTAAAACTTTTGCACAGTACTGTGTGTGTGTGTGTATATATACACACACACACACACACACACAAACACTAAAGAGATTTCAGCTATTTGGGTAATGAGGATGGAGGAGAAGGAGAAAATGCCCATGGAGCTGTTTTTTCTTTACTTGCTCTCTAAAGAGTTTGCTAAACTAGTGATGTAATACATATTTAAAAATTCAAATTATTAATTTTGAAACATTTACGGAATAAATGTTGCTCATGTTAAAGTATACTACAGCTTTTTCCTATAACACAGTACTAAAATGCAGGAATTTATGCCACTAGTATTTTATTTTGTATGTACTGTACTAAAAATAAACATCTGCTCATATCAGTTTGTCATAATCACAAGCAATGTTCACGCAAGTTTGATTTCAGCATGTATCATGTAAAATGAATTAAACCCATAGTTGGTTTTAAAGAGTAATTGCTTGTAAATTGTGATTGCTAGCTGCATGTGTAATTATCCATGTTTACCTTTTTTGAAATGCTGTATTTCTTTTCTAATATATCAAATTTGTAGTTTGTAATTGTTAACAGTATGGGTAATTACCTGTGTTTACCTCCTTTTGAAAAGTGTTTTTCACCCCCTCCAAATATAGATAAATGGTAATTGGTGCAAGCAGGAGTAATTATACATGTCTACCTCCTTCTGAGCAGCACACACAAGGCAGGAGTAACTATGTCAGAATAGCAGGCATTTAATAGATTAGATGATGGCAGAGCATGCATGTGAAAGAAATAGAGTTTGATATCCATAGCTACAGATTAGACTCAAAATACAACTATAATAAGACTTAATAAACATACAAGACATGCACACACATGTAATGTTAGTAATAGGAAAATAAGTTTTGTATATTCACTGACAAATGAAATAAGCTAGCATATTTCTTTTAAAAATGGTTTACTTGATTTTTTTAATGTAAGCAACTAATAAAATAAAATAGGAGTGTTTATGATAGGCAGGAAAACATAAAAGACAAAAAGGGGGAGCAGGTGGAGAAAGATAGTAAGAACCATGAGGTAGAAGTATGGAACTCAGTTTTATTTTAACAGCAACTTCCAATAATAGTTTGCAACTTTAAAACGATTCATTTTGGAGGTTGTATTAAAGTGGGTAGTATTTTTCAGCAATTGCTTTGGGAATATGCTATTTGGCCAACTGGTCATCTGAGATGTGCTTTTCAGAGTAATAAAACATTTAATGTTTCTGGATAGAAACATGGGAACTACCATTGCTCCTGATTTGACAATCTTACCTTTGCTACATTAGCCAGAGACTTTTATTTCTATATACTTTGTCAGTGGCAGTAAGCCACCCCTCTCAATCACTGTGCTGTTGGACAGAGTTATTGGCTCCTGCCTGAATGAGCAATGTAACACATGTAAAGACTAGCATCAAATGTAGAGCTTTTAAGGACCGCCACTCACTGTTTCTTCTTTTTAAGGGCTTTGTTTGCCCATTTTTATTAAAAGAAAGTTCAAACACAAAACATGTGTTTGCCTTGCAGGGGTTTTCAGCATCCCTTTGCCATCAACATAAATGACATTCAGCCCTTGTGGCTTTCACCTGCAGCACTGCCACTCTGGCCTTACTCTCCAGGCCCTTGTCTGTCTCCTACAGACTGTTCACCGACCAACTTCATGGGCACAGCTAGCGGCCTCTTGCTGCACTGTCTCCCACGTGAAGCACTCCTGGGCCAGACTTCCTGTCTGCCGGGTGGAGTCTAGAGCCATGGTCAGGTTGTTACCAAAAGCCCAGCACACACCTGACTAATCAGTACGCTGGTTGTTCTGAATACCTGGATCCAGGATTGGAGATTTCATCCCACCCAGATCACTTTAAAATCTCCAGGCTCCGGGTCCCAAACCAAACTTAAGAATACACTGAGGAAACTGAAAAGCTAGTTTCCTCTTCATGTCACAAGCTCACTGGAGCCCCTCAACCCATCTGATTGAGAATTCTGGGTCACAACCTTTTTCTAGACCCTGGCAGGGCAATGCTCTGCCACACACCTGTATACTAATCATTAGTAAATAAATATATTAACTGTGTTGTAGTTCTTATGTGCAAATTAAAGCTTGCCCTTTGATCTTTGCATGATGACAGTGTTACAATATGAGGTTTATGTAAAGTCTCCATTGGTAGATGTACAGGGGTTGGACAAAAATATGGAAACATGATTTGCAGGTGTGAAAATGATGACATCTTTTGCATTGAAAGTGGAAGTGATGTAACATTCTTTTGCTCCGGCTGGGATGAGACACCTAGCTTACAGGTGGGAAGCCTCACTTTGGTTATTTATTGCATGCACTGCTAGGAATACAGGGTCAAAGATGGCAAATTGCTGGTGCTCGCTTAGCTGGTTCCTCTGTGACTGAAGTTCCCAACTTATTTGTGGTGTTGCAAGGTACAGTATCAACGTTTATGATGTGTGAGGGATTAGCTCTAGTGGGGATCACCTTTCCTGGGAAAAAGGCAGTTGAGGCAGCAGTTTCTTAAAAATCTGGCTTGCAGCCAGGTTTATTGGAGCAAAGGTTTAAACAAACAAAAAAAAAGTTTACAACAAACAAAACATAAAATAAATCCTTGCCATCCAGGCTCTGATTGTCAGAGAAATATTATTATTACTCGGTTGTAATATTAATAAGATATTCAGCTCTCTTTGTATAAGGAAATCCAAACGCGTTAGATATCAACCAGTAATTCAGACGGAGGCTGCTTCATGGTCGACGGTCATAAAAAGCTAGTCTCAGGCTTCCTCGTTTATTTATTTTTTTTTTTTTCCCAAAAGAAATTTTATTGAAGGGTAAACAGGATACAGTGCGATAATACTTCCAAGGGTATCACATATGTCAACATTTTCATTAATTTTTGTTTTAGATATCAGATAATACAGGTACAACAGTTTAAATGCACAACATAACAAGGTCAGGTGTAATCCATGCTTTCTTTGCGGATAACTGTCATTGCTCCCACTTCGTTTATGTGTACATCTACATCACACATCTCTTCAGACTGGTAAGTGGGGACCAGTGGGACACACGTACTATGGGGGCAGAAGATATAGAGGGAGCTAATGGTATATGCATATAAGTGGGTGGAGCAATTGTGAGTCTCTTAGATCATGCGTTCCGCTAAGGCTACTTTATTGCGTACATTGATACACAAAAGAGATGTGGGGGAGTTATGGGTATGGTGTGTACCTTTGGTGGGTTCAGTATCTCGTGACTGTAATTTGTGGCTTAATTCCGCTCTTATCCTTCCCAACCCCCGCATGTGACCAGCGCTGTTGGGTGGTGTGTTAGGAAGTGCGAGAGCATAGGAAGGGGGGTAAGTAGGGGACGGGGAGTAAAAGGGGGTGGGGAAGAGGTACAGGGGGGCTGTCTGTC
>BLSH010506262.1:20516-44851 GCA_018402905.1 Glandirana rugosa | reverse complement strand
CATAACAAGGTCAGGTGTAATCCATGCTTTCTTTGCGGATAACTGTCATTGCTCCCACTTCGTTTATGTGTACATCTACATCACACATCTCTTCAGACTGGTAAGTGGGGACCAGTGGGACACACGTACTATGGGGGCAGAAGATATAGAGGGAGCTAATGGTATATGCATATAAGTGGGTGGAGCAATTGTGAGTCTCTTAGATCATGCGTTCCGCTAAGGCTACTTTATTGCGTACATTGATACACAAAAGAGATGTGGGGGAGTTATGGGTATGGTGTGTACCTTTGGTGGGTTCAGTATCTCGTGACTGTAATTTGTGGCTTAATTCCGCTCTTATCCTTCCCAACCCCCGCATGTGACCAGCGCTGTTGGGTGGTGTGTTAGGAAGTGCGAGAGCATAGGAAGGGGGGTAAGTAGGGGACGGGGAGTAAAAGGGGGTGGGGAAGAGGTATAGGGGGGGCTGTCTGTCTGTATTTCAAGGTTTGTTATGGAGGACTTGGTTCTAGCCTGGTTAGAGGACAAGTTAAATGCGCGTTATGTTGTTGTATTCATCTGAGAATTTGAAGGAGATCCAGTTGGCCCAGATTTTAGTGTATTTGGTATGTGTGTCATTGGCCATGGCAATCAATTCTTCCATTTCGGCTATTTTCTGTATTTGTTTGTACCAATCTGTGATTGTGGGAGTTTTAGGAGTTCCCCACCTCGTTTATTTTATAGTCACAAAACAGGGGTTTACAGTGGGAGGGGATGGCTATACAACATTAGCCAATCAACCTCCAAGGTAGTCACATGACATAAGCTTAACACAAACAACAACCAATGGCACACACAATACAAAAGATACAATAGAAAGGGGCGTGTATGTTCATGAACAAGCGAAGGTAGCGCACATGAGTTCCCGCCGAAAGGTGTGCAAAGATGCATGCTCCCGAGTTAACAAAGAAACACATGGAGCTGAAAACCATGTCAAACCTTATACCATGAATACCAAAAGTCCAGCATGTTAACTCACGGTGGCTGCTTCGCTAATTCACGTGCATGTTTTGCCACCATTACCATTAGCGTGAATCCTATTAAATACGATTCTATGGATCATATATAATAGTGATTATGCTACTGTTCCATTAGAGGTTAAATTATGCACAAAAGGAAAATAGCTGCAGGTTTCTGTCATGTGGATCAAACACAACAGAAAGCTTACAAACCATTCTCCCTACATAAAAAGCGATATTGATTCCACAGCACAAGCACGTCCCCACCAAACGGATTAATCTGCACAAAATACAGGGGCCCTCCCAGTTGACGGTCACCTGCCGATGCCGCGGAATGTGCATTGCGCCCCACAGATCCGGACCGGCATTCGCTCCAGCGTTAACTGCTCAGAGCACCTGCCGGCCAGGGTGATCGAGGGCAGGTAGTGTGTGGTTACCAGTTAATGTAAGATTTTCACTGCTAAGGTGTCTATCCTCTTTGTCCGTTAAACCCATATTCGCTATGCACACAGCGAATACCGGCAAACTGGCAAAGGGAGCTATAATGACAATTTAAATGAAAACACATCCTAATAAAAATGTCCACATAGATCCCATTAGAATTTCCACGACAGACCCTCCTCTTTGTCATATACTCCCGCATGTCTCTTGACGAATTCTGATTCCCTTCTTCCTTAAAGATAACATTAGTCTTCTTCATGCATAAAACTCAGTTCACTCTCACAAAAAAATAAAAGCAATTTAACCTGTACAGAACCGCGCTATAGCCGTAAGACGGCTACAGCGCGGCTCTGAAAATCCGGGAGGACGTCCATGCGCGCACTCGCTGCCTGCGGCGGCGCGCTCTCGCGGCCGCCGCACACTGCGTGGGCGTGTCCGCGTGTTGGGTGGACTCGATGTCCGCCCGAGACCCGCCGATCACCTGTAGCAGCCTCAGAACGGGGAACCGCCGATGTAAACACGGCGGTTCTCCGTTCTGTGAATGGGACATAGCAGATCTACTGATCCCTGTCACTGGGATCAGTTAGATCTGTTATGTCCCGACCAGCCCATCCCCCCCACAGTTAGAACACACCCAGGGAACATTGTTAACCCCTTCACTGCCCCCTGCTGGTTAACCCCTTCACTGCCAATGACATTTATACAGTAATCAGTGGACATTTAAATTTCTGATCGCTGTATAAATGTCATTGGTCCCAAAAATGTGTCAAAAATGTCCGACTTGTCCGCTGCAATATCGCAGTCCCAATAAAAATCGCAGATCGCCACCATTACTAGTAAAAAATAGAAAATTGTAAAAACGCCATAAATCTATTCCCATAGTTTGTAGACGCAATTGCTTTTGCGCAAACCAATCAAAATACGCCGATTGCGATTTTTTTTACCAAAAATATGTAGAAGAATATATATTGGCCAAAACTGATGAATAATTTTCTTTTTTATATTTTTTTTGGATATTTATTATAGCAAAAAAGTAAAAAATATTGTTCTTTTTTCAAAATCCTCGCTCTTTGTTTGTTTATAGCGCAAAAAATAAAAACCGCAGAGGCGATCAAATACCACCAAAAGAAAGCTCTATTTCTGGGGAAAAAATAATAAAAATTTTGTTTGGGTACAACACCGCACGACCGCGCAATTCTCATTCAAAATGCGACAGCGCTGAAAACTGAAAATTGGTCTGGGCAGGAGGTGGGTTTAAGTGCCCAGTAAGGAAGTGGTTAAAAGTTAAAATTCACAACAAATTCCAAAAACAAATTCCATTAGCGTGTGTTGACTTTCTTTCTGCGGGGCTGACTCTTAGAGGGACGATAGGAGATGATGAGTTGTTGGTTGGGTTGGGATCCTCGGCATCTGATACATGGGTCGGGTGTCAGGACTCCTTGGCTCGGCGATAAGTATGTGGTCATCTGCCCGGGCTTGGGTGACTCGGTCGATCAGACAACAGGAGAACTTCACCACAGCATATAGAAGGAATAGAAATAAAAACAGCATAAGAATATATACTCCTATTTCCTTCAGCCATGATCCGATGGAAAACAAAAAGTTCCCAAAACTACCCAGAGCCTTAAAAGGATTCCAACCCTCACTGTCTATAGCTCTGGCTCTGCCCTGAAGTGAAGTAACCTTATCCATATGGGCCTGGACCTTGTCACTGGTATCTGCAATCCAGGTACAACAGTCCTCTCCTATGAATTCACAGAAACCCCCCTTGGATGCTAAAAGATAATCGAGTGCCATCTTTTCTTGCAATTCAAGGGTCTTTATCTGTCTCTGCTCTTGGGTAATTTCCCTTACTGCTTGAACGGTTTCATTGAACATCTCATCTACAATGGATGAGAAATTATTCAGTCGCTTCATCAGCTCGGTTCCCCACCCAGTCCAAGACGGGAACCATGCCCAGGCTTGATCATAAGAGGAAAACAGTTCCCTGTGAATTCTGCCTTGTGTCCTTGTCTTTCTCCGCAACAGCAGATCCTCACGATCAGCGGCAATGTAAGATGCGGGTACCAACTTCACTAAAGCACACAAACCCTTTGCATTTGGGGGAATTACTTTATAGGTTGCAGAACCGCATAAGAAATAATAGGGACCAGTTAAAACTGTACATGATGAGTTTTCCTTACGGTCACGGGCACTGAGTAGTAACATAATAGACTGTGGGATTGCTCCCTTAGTCTGTATATCACAACCTTCCTTCCAGCAGATATAGTCTGGTCTATTGGTGTCATTAAAAAGGCTAGGGGTTTCATTGGTCACCTTGACTGTTATACCTGCCTCACAAACCATGAATCCTACAAATTTGCTTTCTGTGCCAAACTTAAGGTTAAAACACATCTGTGGACTACCTAATTGTCCTGATACCCATACCGGATTAGCAAGCATGGCACAAGAGTCAGAGCTAACGTTAAAATTATAACTGATGTTACCCTCTAGTAATATGTAATTGAATTCTATAGACAAATGTCTCCTGGTTGTCTTCGCAAGCTTCTCATATTTCTTCATACCAATACGCACGTCGTATATAGCATGAACTGCTGCCATTTCTGGGGTGTAATGGCTAGGTGGGGATTTAGAGCACACCCAGCAATTGGTCCTATTTGCTGCCTTAGCAAGTTGGAGGTGCATTTTGAACAATAGGTTGGGATGCTGTTCATCGTTACACTCGCTAAAATACACAATGCTAAGAATATAAATAAAAACGATACTCCTCATTCTGGGATGTAGTTGAGCAGCTTCTTGCAGTGGCTGGTGTGGACCCAGTTATCGCGTCCCTCAAGCTTCAAAGAAGTCGGCGTTGTCAGCTGGACCTGGTACAGCTCAGAATATCTTGGTTCCAGTCCTGTCCTCTGATGTTTTCTCACAATAACCCAATCACATGGTTGAACAGAATGTACAGCGGTTATTAAGTCAGGGTCCGGGAGAGACTCCTGAACCCTGTGATGGACCTTCTGGAGCTCCCTTTGCAAGGACTGCACATACCCCGTCAGCTGAGAATGTAAAGACGACAGCTGCTGGGGAAAGTACGGTCCAGTTTTTGGTTGGCTCCCAAACAATACCTCATAGGGTGATAATCCATAGGGTCATCTAGGAGCATTCCTGATGGAATATAGAGCAATGGGGAGACATTCTGTCCATGGCTTTTTAGTATCAGCCATGATTTTCGAGATCCTATTCTTGATGATACCATTTAGCCGTTCAACCTTACCGCTACTTTGGGGATGATATGGGGTGTGCAATCCCTGGTTGATGTGAAGCTCCTTACATATCTCAGCAAAGATCTGACCAGTGAAGTGTGAGCCCCGATCTCAATTGTTTCAGGTAGACCCCAGCGGCAAACTATTTCAAACAGAATTTTTTTTGCAGTGGTAGTGGCATTGGCACTGTGGACAGGTCAAGCCTCTGGCCAACCAGAAAACATATCTACGCAGACCAAGACATGCTCGTACGTCCCGCTCTTTGGCAACGTGATATAGTCTATCTGTATACGCTGAAAGGGATAGTCTGGTCTGGGCGAATGCCGTTTTGGGACTGTTACTGTTTTACCCACGTTGTATCGTGAGCAAACCAAGCAGGTAGCGGTAAAGTTAGCAGCTGCGGTGGTAAAGCCAAGGGCAATCCAATGCTCTTCCACTTGTGCACACATAACCATTTTGGACTGATGACCAGGATAATGAGCCGAATGAGCCATCATTGGAAAGAGTGATCTTGGTAGACACCATTTATCACCAAGGCTCCAAATATCATCTGGACCCTGTGTAGCCCCCAAGGCCGTCCATCTCCTCTTTTCCTGCATTTCCGCTTGGGACTGCAATTTCTTAAATTCCTCTAGTGGCACATCAGAGGGGATGGCTAGCATCAGGGTCTCCACCACAGGGCTCAGAGCACCTTCCTTGGCAGCTTTATCTGCCAAGGCATTCCCATTGGCTTCCATAGTCGAGTCAGTAGTATGAGCCTTCACTTTCAGAATGGCTATCTCGTGTGGCAGGCAGAAAGCAACGAACAGTCTGTCTATTAACTCTGCATGTTTCACTGGCTTCCCCAAAGTTTCTGATTCTTCTGGTATGAACTGCCACTTACCACGAGGCCTTGCTGGTTCATTTGGGCACTCACGCTTGATGTGTCCCTACTTACCACATCCATAGCAAACCCTTTCTTTCCTGCGCTGGTTGTCATTTCTAGGCCCCCAGCGTGTTTGTTCCGGTGGTTGCTGTACCATTTGATCTGGGTAGGGGGCTTGGGAGACATAGATTTTGGATGTTTTATCCTGCTTTTTCCGATCCATCTCTCTCCCTATAGCAGAAAGAGTGGATAGGATGGCCGGCATGGACATTTCATTAAATTCGGGTCTGGCTAAAAGTAACTGTTCTCGAATTTTTGTGTTGATGCCTTCTAGGAATTTAGCCTTTAACATAAGGTGGATAGCAGTGAGTCTTTCACCCTCGGTTGGTGTGTCTGGACCAACCTCCAGATCTGCATCCAATGCAGCCTGTTTCAGACGACACCAGAAACAAGCACATTCCTCCCCTGAATTTTGGCTCAGCTTCATTACATCAGCAGTGGAGGTTGCACCATACAGGTCTGGAAGTTTTCCAAGGAGGGCTGCACAAAATTCCCTCCCCCCTGACGTTGTCTGTTCGTGGGTGGTGACACCACAATGAAATATGATTGTGTTTGCCATCTCATCTCCAATTTTAGCCCTCAGAATCTGAGTACAATCCGTTCCACTCATACCGTAACTGAACTGATTTTGCCCAAAAATTCTTGCGAACCCCCGCGGATTCGTCCTATAGTCAGGCACTTCAGCCAGGGTGCTTCTGATTTCTGAGGACATGAAAGGGACATGCCAAACTACCCTTTCTCCCCTTATCCTTTCTCCATTAGCATTAGGGGCGCCTTTGTATTGCTGTACTCGGACTGGATAAGTACCGGAGTCAGAATCAGGAGTGTACTGTGGTGGTGGTTGTTTCAATGGAGAATTAACGTGTACAGCCTCACCCACAGCTACTTCTGAAATAAGATTTACCAACAAAGGATAAAGTGTAGGTGTAGTGGAATCATACTTCCTAAGTTCCCTTATGCACTCCACAACTTTCCTGTTCCTCGTGTTAATTCCCCTTGACTCACACAATGCATACAAGTCACCATTGGTAAAACGCTCATAGTTGGGAAAGGATTAGAAAGAGGAGGAAGAGAGGTTTGAGGTATTTCAACAGATGGTTGAGGAAAGGAGACAGTGGGAGGTGTGAGAGTATCAACAGAGTCAATTGGGGGGGAAAGGTACAGAAACAGCAGAATCAACAACAGCAGAATAACCAGGAGAAACCATATTATTTTCAGTGTTAGCAGGTCCGACTCGTCTTAGAAAAGTAAGCCCAGAAAGAGCTTCCTCTGCCCCCTTAACCGGGTCACTAGACTCAGCTATCTCTTCAGGCCAAGTGTACATAATGCGGTTCTTCCGGATAGAAACCGCCTTCTGCACACCCTGTTCATTTACCATGATAGATCTCTGAAGCCACAATTGCACTATATCTAATGTCTTTGTTGTCTGGAGTCTAGTCTTAAATTCAGTAATGAATTTCTCCCATCTCCAGACATCAAAGGTACCTTCCAAAAGGGATACACCAACCCGTACCCTTGGACCAGTTATTCCACTTTTTGAGGGGTCTCATGGCCCGAGCCCCAAACGCGGACTTCATGTACCACGAAGCTGTTTGGCTATTTTGAGAGGCCTCACCTTTCCTCTGCAACATGGACGGCACATTGCCCATGCCTATTCGAATCGACTTTTGCACCAAGTTTAGGAGCAACACTGCCAGGTGCCTTCTTTCACAGTGCTAGCTTGCTTCCGACTAGTAAACATGGCTTCCCCGCTGGTCAGCTAGAAGCCTCAACCCGGTGGATTTGTCAACTACCACTCGCTCCCCACCCCCGGTACTGACACGGTTACACGTGGGGCGGGTTTCAGAATCTGCTCCTGTCACTTCCTCCCGTTTTTAGGTAGACTGGCCCAAAGTACACGTTCGCTTCGACCCAACCTGTGCAGCCAAACAGCCCCAAAGGTGCAACAAAATCCTCACTATACAAATACTGGCTTCAGTCTATCCCTTGATGTTATACTAAAGAATGGAGATGCCGGTTACTGATTACACACTGAAAAGTATAATATATCTCTACCTGGAGCTCAAACTATGCAGCGAACACTATCTCTATAACAATAACCACAAATTAGCATATAACAAACCTGATTTTTATCAAAACTGAATCCGATACAAGAGTGATACAGTTATTGAAAAATCATGGGTATACAACAAAAATGAGACAGAATCCTATGAATAAGCTGATTAAACCAAAATTGCCTATATGAAAAACTGAGAAAGATATAAAACCGTTATATATCCAAAAACGTAGACAAAACAAGAAACAGATGAACTATATTAAAGCATTAAATCTGAACAAAAATATAAGCAATGCTAAAGCAAAAAAACTGCAAAACGTCACTGAATACTGAAGTTCACTAAAAAAAAAAAAACTGAGACTCCTCTCAAAACCGGAATTCAGTACATAAATCAGGTAATTACTCTATAAAGAAAGTATTATTTTTAGACAAAAGCGTAAAAATAACAGTCAGAAATGAAAAAACTAAAACAAAAGACAAAACGGATGATGACTGAATTCAAAATGGTGTCTCAGCCATGTGGTTCTTTGTAGTACAGCCCCGATGGCAACAAGAATCAAAATGGCTACTACACCACATGGGTCTCAACACCACAACACCAAAATGGCGGCAAATTGTTACAAACTCGTGGCTAATGGAGAGAATGGTGCCTAAACACGTGTTGTGAACAAAATGGCGCTAAACATGTGGCTTTTGGTGTAGGAACAAATGTAACACTAAAAACAAATTAAACAGAATCTAGATTTGAAATAGAGCGTAGACACTAACTATCTATAGTGAATACTGGTTCTCGGTTGTGTGGTGTAGTTTGTCACTTAAAACAGAAACTCAGTACAAAACTGGGATGTCTATGCTCACTTTAAAACTTCAGCGTCTTCATCCACCAGTTTTACTAAGAAAATGAGTTGCGCTGTAAACGGACAGCTCAGCTCATCAAGTACTAACACTGTTTAAATCCGAGAAAAAAAAGCAAGCTCAGCAAATACACAATCTTATTGTTAAACCAAATGGTTTCCCGTCGATAAACACAGCACAAAGACTTATTCACTCACACTCCACTACAATGATAGCTCAGACAGGGATAAGTAGCCATCTAAAAACAAAGTAATCCCGGTCGGTAAAACACTATGCTGCTGAGATTAACACAGGCACTCTATTTTTATCCTAGCAAAACTTACTATACATACAGAAACTGAAAACATTTATAACACATCACTCAATACATACAGCAACCGTTCAGCGCACACAGTACACAGATCATTCAATGCACAGTCACTCATACATCTTTAGGTTGTATTAACTGGGAATCTATAGAGGGCTACAGTATAGATTATTCCACAATTAATAGACCTAACTCAAGTAACCAACCCCTTCGTTGTACAAAAAGAGATGAGTGCAAAAGTTGGATTCAAAATGGCTGACTTCAAAATGGCCACCATGGTCACCTCCCATCTTGAAAAGTTTCCCCCCCTCACATATACTAATGTGCCACAAACAGGAAGTTAATATCACCAACCATTCCCATTTTTGTTTCAATAGTTTTATTGAAAAAGTTTTTTACAAACAGGTGACATAGAAGCTCAATTAAGGCAAACATTGGAATATATATGCTCAATACAAAATATGGGCAATTCAAGATGTGGACATATTACCCATTAGGGGCCAAGCCAGGAGAGGGCCGGTACGGGGGGGAGGGAGGCAGGCCACCTAGATGACCCGACCACCCCATCTGGGGACAAGCTGTGTCCGGGGTCCAGGCAGACCCCCCCCACTACACCGACAGCCCCCCGCGGACGATTCAGTATGTTTTATACTGTACATGTCGGCCCGAGATTGAGCCACGTAGAGAGTAACCGTAGGCAGGAGCCACTTACTAATTAGCAGAGAAGGAAAAGAAAAAAAAAAAAGAAAAACTAGGAAACATGTAACAAATAAAAATAAACAGTCAGAATGATCAAGTAGCAGTCAGACCCTATTGTTCTACTGTGTAGTACTCATAGCAGTTTATGGTTTTGATACCATTGGTTCCAAGGTTGCCATTTTTTTTGACTGGGGTCGTGGATGCCGAGTGAGGAGGCATACATGGATTCATAGGTTATATGCTGTTGGGTCATTTGGATTACTTCTAATACCCTGGGGAACTTTTCTTGTTTCCAATGCCTCAGTATGACTAGTCTAGCAGTAAATAGCAAATGGGAGATTGTATTTCTGAATGAGTGATGAAGATCGGGCAGATCTAGTGAGAGTAGAGCCATTCCTGGTGATAGAACCACATCCGAGCCCGTTATGTCAGCTACCATGTGGTTTATCTGGGTCCAGAACTGCAGTAGTCTCGGGCAAGTCCACAGTATGTGTATTAACGTGCCTGATATTCCACATCCTCTCCAAACAGTTGGGGGAGCATGAGGGATAGATCCTAGCCAGCCTATAAGGCGTTAAGTACCAGCGTAGGAGGATTTTCTGATGGAGTTCCCATAAGTTGACACACCTGGTAGATGCGTAAGTTAAGTTCATTGCTTTTTTCCACTGGTCTATGGGGTATTCGGTTCCTATCTCCCGTTCCCATGCTATCATTGCAGGGGATTTTGAGCAGATATCTTTGTCCTGTAGGGACATGTATACAGTTGATATGTCCCCACTGGTTTCTGTTGAGTTTTGATAGAGAGAAGCTAATTTTTTAGGTAATATGGGTTGGAGGTGATTATTCCGTTGGATGAGGTGTGCAATTTGGTTATATTTAAACTTTTCAGATGCAGGGAGTTGAAATTTACGTTGTAGACTATCAAATGATAGGAGCCTATTATCAGTTACGATCTCTTCTAAATATTTAATGCCCCAGCTAGTCCAGTTTTTTAGATTTAGATCAGGTATTATAAAGGAGAGGGCTGGTAAGGGCAGGGGTAGGGTAGACCTTTCACCCCTCCAGTCCGTGCCTTTTTGGAGATGGGACCAGGCCCTGAGGGTTGCCAGAATTGTAGGGAACAGATTTGTATTTAAATTGTAAAATCTTGGAAAAAAAAAAATTATAATTGGAAGGTGACGTGAGCAAAAGACCTAGGAGGTCTCCGTGGGGCACTTGTGCTTGTTTTAGGTCCACCCATAGGGTGGGGACATCTTCACGTGCCCAGTATTTAGCTTGTGCAAGTAGCGTCGCGTAGTAGTAATCTTGTAGGTGAACATGGCCCACCCCACCCGCTGATCTGTGTTTAATTAATTTGTTGAAAGCGCATTTTGCTCTTTTCCCTTTCCACAGAAATCTGTTAACTATTGTTTGGAGGTTGTTAAAATATTGGCTAGTGAGGGGGATTGGCAGGGTTCTAAATAGATACAGCAGCTGTGGAAGAATTTACATTTTGAAAGCCGCCAGGCGTCCAGACCACGAGAGTTCAAATTTACCTATGGAATCTAGTTTGGCCTTAAGAGATTGAGCAAAGGGCACATAATTCATATTGGTTATGTTTTTTAAGTTAGGTGTTAGGACGATACCTAAGTAGTTTACCCCTTTATCTTCCCATTTGTAAGGATATCTTTTGGCCAGTTTATGCTGTACCTCACTCGGCAGACCCAAATTCAATATGTGTGATTTAGATTCGTTTAGTTTGTAGTAGGATACATTATAGAATTCTTGCAAAATTATGGACAGTGAAGCCAGTGAAGTTTCCGCTTGGGTGAGTATCAGTATAATGTCGTCAGCGAATAGGCTGACGACATGGGATTTCCCATTCACTTTTAGGCCTGAAATGTTGGGATGTGATCTTATATGTGTTGCAAGGGGTTCCATTAAGAGGTTAAAGATCAGCGGGGATAACGGGCACCCCTGACGTGTCACATTCGAAATCTCAAAGGGGGTTGAAAGAGCCCCCGCTACATATACCTGGGCTGAGGGTGTAGAGTACAGCGCCATTATAGCTGAAAAGATTAGGCCTTCAAATCCAAATTTCTGGAGTGTCTGCGCTAAGTATTCCCAATGGATCCTGTCAAACGCCTTCTCTGCATCCAAGGTCAGGAGCAGAGAAGGCATTTGTGTTTTGCTCCCAATGTGTATGACGTTTAGTAAGCGTCTGGTAGCGTCTGCCATTTGGCGGCCTTTGGTAAACCCCGATTGATCCATTGGAACCAGAGAGGGAAGAATATCTATCAGTCTTGTAGCTATTACTTTTGCGTACATTTTTACATCAATGTTCAATAATGAGATTGGGCGGAAATTTTGTGGGGTATTGGGATCCTTCCCTGGCTTCGGAAGTGCAACAGTCATAGCTTTTAACATTTCCCCAGGAAAGGAGGAAGAGGCAGCAGCAGAGTTGAACACATCCACCAAGTGTGGAATTAGAATGTGTTTGAAGGCTTTGTAATAGTCGCCCGTGAAACCATCTGGACCTGGGGCTTTTCTATTAGGGAGTTTTTGAATAGACTGGGCGACTTCTTGAGTCAAAATTAGGGCGTTTAGGCTGGTGATTTGATCCACTGAGAGTTTGGGGAGATTTATTTTGTTTAGAAAAGCTGATATAGTGGTAGTATCAGGATGTGGAGAGGAGGGGTCGTTTTTAAGGTTGTACAGAGTGCCATAGTACTCACTAAAAGCATCGGCTATTGCTTGGGGGTGGGTGAGATTGACTTTCTTAGTTGGATGTATGATTTGGGAGATACTGGTTTTGTGTCTGAGACCTTTAAGGCGGTTGGCCAAAAGCTTCCCCGCTCTGTTTCCATGGGTATAATAATTCATTTTTAGTCTGCTGTGGGCCTTTTCGAAATCCCTCGTAAAAAGTGATCTGAGTTCATTACGAGCTATGAATAGTTGATCTATTAATTTTTGGGAGGGGGGCTTGTTTGTTCTGGGTGTCAAGCATTTCAATTCTAGTTGTAAGATCAACCATTTCTTGCTGCCTCTTCCTCTTAACCCTGGCCCCTTGATGTATAAGGAGTCCTCTAATCACTGCCTTATGGGCAGACCATAATATGTTTGAGTCTTCTACTGAAGCGTGGTTCTGTTCAAAAAATGTTGGATTTCTTGCTCCAATTTGGTCTTGAATGCGGGATCTTGGAACAGTCTGGAGTTAGCTCTCCAAATGAAGGTGGGAGTGGAGTGGTCATCAATAACCAATTGTACTGAAGCGTGATCCGACCAAGTTATATTGTTTATCTTGGAAGATTTAGTGCGGATGAGGGTCGACCTATCCACCAAAAATAAGTCAATACGACTATACGACCCGTGTGCGCTGGAGAAAAAGGAGTAGTCACTTTCACTAGCATTGTGGCATCTCCAGGCGTCATATAGTTCATATGATTTCAGTATAGCTTTAATTGACGTTGGAGGGTGTTTAGCTTTAGAGGTAGAGTCTAGTAATGGGTTTGGTGTAAGGTTGAAGTCTCCGCATACAACTAGATGACCTTGGCGTACTCTTTCAAACTTTTTCATTACTTAATGTAGGAAACTAATTTGATTAGTATTGGGAGCGTATACATTCGCTATTGTGTAGGTTGACCCATTTAGGCTACCCACTACAATCAGATAGCGCCCATTTGGGTCCTCCACAGTTGAAGATAACTTGAAGTCAATTGTGTCCTTTATGGCGATTAGTACGCCTCTTTTCTTGGAGTCAGTATTGGCCGTGTATACGGATGGAAACTTGGGGTGACTGCATTTAGGTGGAGAGTGTCTGTTGAAGTGCGTTTCCTGAACACAGATGATGTCTGATTGGGTTTGGAGTGCTTCTGACCACAGTGACCTACGCTTGACAGGATGGTTGAGCCCTTTAGCATTTATGGTGAGAAAGGTAATGGCCATTTATATGGAGCGTGTGTAAAACGATAAGTGGGCGGTAAGCTACTTACATAGATGAAGGTCTTGAGGCAGTAGTGCGAATGGTAATGGGTTGTCTGTCTGGCAGGATGGTATCTTCTTGAGTGTGGTCTCTGCATGGGAGTGGAGGTAAAGGTAAATTGGGTCCGACTGTATAAATCAAAATAAAAGAAAAGTTCAAACCAGTAACACAACAAACAGATTATGGTTGGTGGCCGTCTCGGCAGCAAACAAAACTGAGTGTGACTCATGGTCACTCAAGTAGTGAGGGGGGGTAAAGGGAAAGTTAAGCTCAGAGGAAGTCCTCTTTAGCGGGGTTGCATTAACTGAATTGCTAGATAGAACCTTCAGCTATGTTATTTATGAGATTTTGCGTTTCTAAATGTTACCGTACACCACTCTGGTTCCACTCTAGGGAAGTTGTTGGATGTTGGAGAGCGTTGTTGCTGTTCTGGGACAATTCCCCATTCCTTCAGGAGAGTGATTCCCTTTTCCAAAGAGGTCACCGCAAAGTCCTTCCCCAGTTTAGTTTAGTTGGGAACCCCCATTTATATTGAAGATTATGGTTCCGTAGGGCTTTGGTAATGGTAGAGAGATTTCTTCTTTTTTGCAAGGTATATTGAGAGAGATCAGCAAACAACTTGAGAGCAGAGTAAGGGTCTGGGAGATGCTCTTGTTTTCTGCAAGTTGACATCAACAACTCTTTAGCGTGGTAAAAATGCAATCTCAGAATGACATCTCTGGGGACATTCTCAGGTAGAAAGGCAGGTTTGGGAAGGCGATGGATCCGATCGATCGTTAGATCGAGGGAAGTCAGCTCAGGAGCAATTGTGTTAAATAGCTTAGTGACATATTTGGACAGGTTGTGTTGCGGAATGTTTTCGGGGACCCCCCTTATCTTAATATTGTTTCTCCTGGACCTGTCCTCAATGTCAGCCATCTTGGCTTTGATGGTTTCTAATTCATCATCTTGGTTAGAGGCGTCAATCAGATCGTTTATAGTTGTTGCATAGTCACCCATTTTATGCTTAATATGGTCAACCCTGGCTGTTACCTCATGCACTTCCGAACCCAGCTTATGTACACAGGCCACTAGGTCAGATTGTAGCAAGCTTCTTAGGGAGACTAGCATCTCTTTAAGGACTGTGTCCAGGACCGGCTTATCGGTCGCTGGGAAGAGATCGATGGAGTCCGGGAGATCCCTGGTGTCATCCCCTGACTCCTGAGATCTGCTTACCTCATGGCCTGGATCCGTTGCATCCGACCTGAATCTGGACTTCTCCGGGCTCCCTGATGATGGTGTGGCTGAGGGAGAGTCCTGGTTCCTAGGAGGACTGGTTCTTTTTTGGGTGAGGCCTTTTTTGCTCGTATGTGCCACCGATCATTGTTCCGGCGTGGATTTGATTATGGCCCCGACGCCATCTTGCCTCGGGCCTGTATTGAAGAAGGCTGTCAGCTTCTTTGGACGGACTCCATCTCACTTCTTCCCCAGTATCGCTCCCGAGGTTCGCACCGGTTACTGGCGAGTGTCCCACAGCAAAATGGGGTCGGTTCAGTTGCTCGACAAGCCGCTGAAGGTTGCTATTGTCCCGCTATCTCCGGAGCTCGGCGCTTACGCGTCCATCTTGGTCTCCGGCTAGCTCCGCCCCCCCAACCATTCCCATTTTATTAAGGTGTATCCGTATAAATGGCCCACCCTGTATATTAAGAATTCTGGTCCCCCCAAGCTTCGGTAAACTGTGCAGGGATCCTTATAAAATATACATGTGTGAGGACCTACATCCATTGTTTGTCAAGGACCACCACCCCCAAAAAGCCCCCTAATTAAGTGTCTCAGAACAAGAAGTGGTCATTCAATCCAGATCCTGCTTAGAAAAACAAAACAAAATTTAAAAAAAAAAAAAAACTTCCATCCTAGCCCGCCGTATTTTGCGAGGACAACCACGCCTGCCAAACTCAAGTAAACTTTCTTTCACAGCCTCGTTCCAGATAGGTTGCCCTATAAAATGGAACCATAGCATTCACCAGGCCTTTCCAAAAAGGACAGCGTAGGGGATGCCATGTTTTTCCACTTCAGAAGGTTCGCCTTTTTAGCATAAAACAGTACAATGGTCAGCAGTGTCCTATGTGCCCTAGAAGGAACCACCTCCTCGACTAGTCACAATAGACAGACTATGAGGGTCAATGGAATCGGAATAGAGAGCACCTCATATTCGCAAGTAGTCACTGCCGACCAGAATGTCTGTATCGATGGGCAAGTCCAAAAAATATGCTCAGCATCTGCGGGGGAGTGGGTACATCTCCAGCATTCCACAGAGGCAACGGGGTAGATTTTTGCTACTCTGGCAGGGGTAAAGTACAATCTATGGAGAAATTTAAATTGTATCAATCTATCCCTGGCTGACACTAGGTATTTAAACAGCTGGCCCCAAAGATCATCCCAATCTTCCCCTTGCAGGTCTGGAATTTCTGTTGTCCACCATTCTCTACATCTTGCTACTGCAGGAGCGGTCAATTTAAACAACTCCTTAGAGATTACCGACAAAGTTTTAGGCAGCTCGTCTCCAGAGAGCAAGCTCTCCAAATTCGAAGCCAGCGATTCTACCGGGACATCTTTAAACTGAGCCTGGAATGCATGTCTGAGCTGGAGAAACCAAAAACAAGTGTTGGAGAGATCATGTCTGGCTTTAAGTTGGTCAAAGGTCAATAAATTCCCCTCTCTAGTGATGTCTCCCAGAGTCTTAATTCCTCTGATGGACCAGGTTATTGGGTCTTGAAAGTGATAAAAATGGGATACTCGGGGGTTCATCCACAAGTGTATATAGGCCTCCAGCATTGAATGTGGCAGCGTATGGTGTCTGTAAGGAGCCCAGCCTAGGGGCCAATGTCTCCGCATAAGTCCTATAAAGGTCAGCCGAGAAGCCGTCCGGCCCAGGCGCTTTGCCCGGGGGGGAAAGGCATGCATGGCTGTCTTTATCTCAGAAGGGGTGATTCTGGCATCCAAAAGCTCCCTATCCTCTTCCGATAATGCCGGAATAGGCAGTCGCTGCAATAAGGAGTCCAGAGCTTCCTGGCTATACAGCGGGATAGGGGAATACAGGTCTGAAAGGAACTGAACAAAAACTGCCATCATTTCTGCATGATCGGAGACCACTTCACCACTAGCATTTCTGATTGCTGGGATATTGGGGATAGGGGGGGGGATCAGCTACCAATGGGGCTAAAAGCTTACTGTTCTTGTCCCCCTGGATGAACAGAGACTCTGAACGGTGCCTAGCTTCGGTGTGCGCCAGATAGGAGTAGTGCAAGGCGAGAAGGCACTGTGCCCCCAAGAGTGACAGAAAGGAATCTTCAGTCAGGGAAGCAGCCTGTCGCAGCGCACACTCCCTCTCCTCGGCCACCAGCTCCTCAATCACTGCATTATGATCTTTACAAAATGCTTTAATAGCCGATATACATTCTCCCCAGAGTACATCCTTTAAGGCATCCCATGTCTGGGGGGAGAGGTGGAGTCCTCGTTGGCCGACCAATAGGAGGTCATCAACGTTTGGAGGTGAGAAGTAAACTGTTCCTCCTGTAGCCAACCTGGAGCCAGTCTCCACACTCCCCACCCCAGAGCGGGTCCCAAGGACAGAGATAACGCCATAGGGTTATGATCCGAGACACCTCCTGCGAGGTATTCCACGTCATGCACCAAGGCTAACAGCTGAGTGTTGGCAAACCCTAGGTCTATCCTAGCTTCAGACCTATGTGTCTTGGAGGCATGAGAAAACTCACGAGACGCCATACCTCGGTCAACCCTGCAGCTGACGCCCAGGAGGACAAATCCACAGAACCCTAGTTGGGTTGGAGGAGTCTAGTGCAGCATCCAGGACTGCATTATAGTCCCCCATCCAGAGCACCGGCAAATATGACCAAGAGGACAATTTCACCAACAGGTCAGTGAGAAGATGGTGACTGAAAGGGGGAGGCACATACAGATTAACTAGTAACATTTTCACATGGTACAAATCAAGCACCACAGCCACATATTGTCCCCCCCTGTCCGGGAACACCTGGTGTACAGCACATTGAATGGATCTGCTAATGAGGATAGAAACTCCTCTTGCAAACGTGGAGCAAGTTGCATGTACTGCCCTTTGGACCCATGGCTTACGCAGGTACATTGTCTTACTGCCATCCAGGTGTGTCTCCTGTAGGAAGACGAAATGCGGCCTGTGCATTTTAAGATACTGGAAAACTGTAGCCCTCTTATAATTATTGTTCATCCCACGCACATTCCATGACACTATATTTAGCTTATTAGCCCTTCACCCGTCACAGTATAATGAAATGTGGGGATATTAAGTCGCCCGAAGGGGCAAGGGGGGACTGTCCTATAATAGTACATCTTCCCATATAAGCAGGGCAATAGTAACCATGTGCAGTCCAGGTGAGTAAAGAGAAAAACATCCCTGCTGTCATACCGTAACTTGCCCCCCCCCCAAAAAAAGGGGAAAACCAAAAACAAGGTATGCAGCCTGTACCCCAAAACAAAAAACAGAACTAGTAAGCTGTAGTCATTGCTCCCCAAAGTTCAGCATGTCGCGGTCCTTCTTCTTCTGGTGGTAATGGTGCTCCACTTGCTCCGGTGTAGAACAACAAAGAGAAAGGAATGAGTTGGAGGACTCAGACCAGGCCCTGAGAGGGAATCACTTCAGCCAGTCAGCAGGAGAGACAGGCAAAGCCATAATACAGGATACCTTTCTGCCGTAAGGAGTAGACCAGGTGCAGCTGTCAATGTGGGGATACTTTGTCCATCCATTGAAGGTGGGTAACAAGCCACAAGGGGAGAGCAGTCTCCATTA
The DNA here is from genome assembly GCA_018402905.1 of Glandirana rugosa. Classification (NCBI taxonomy): domain Eukaryota; kingdom Metazoa; phylum Chordata; class Amphibia; order Anura; family Ranidae; genus Glandirana; species Glandirana rugosa. The sequence goes on along the minus strand of BLSH010506262.1, from coordinate 26,533 downwards.
TGGATCCCTATCCAACCAATCACACGCTTCTTGAGGATTGTCAAAGAACTTGACCAGGCCTTTGTGTTGTACCCTCAGCCAACTGGGATATAACATGTTGTATTGAATCTGTTTTTCCCTCAGCCTTTTCCTAATATCATTGAAAGAGTGGCGTCTCCTCTGCGTTTCCGCCGAGAAATCTGGAAACCACATGAGCTTAGCATTTTCAGGTCCTGTTGTTTTTTGGATTCAGCTAGAATCATATCCCAGTTCCTGTAATTTAGGAACCTGACAAGGAAAGGCCGGGGCAGCGCACCTGGTGGACGCCTCCCCGTAGGAACCCTGTGCGACCATTCGACTACATATGTAGGAGACAGGTTACCCAAGTTGAGCAGGGTTTTGAAAAGCTGCTCCACGAGGGGGCGTGACCTGCCGTGAACAGAGATGGACGCATCTCCGTGAGCTCGGACAAATCCACCCCCATCCAGCGCCCTACGAGCTCGGTGAGTCCGTTTATCACTACAGCCCTACCCCTTCCATCCCATACACCACAACAGAAGGGTTATTGGAAAATTAAACCGCTCAAATCGGCACCGGATTGCGGCCTAGAATACCTGACAATCAGCCGGCGGCTATATTAGGTATAAGGTATATAGTGGAAGTATTTTAATGTAAAAGGAAGATTTATAAGCTGTCGGCACAGTGGGTGGGCAGATGAACTATTTTCATATTACTGTGTTTAGTAACACTTTAACATGTCTTGTATCAGGCTATAGTGGTAGCTGTTGTTAAGCTGGCCATCCATTAAACCCTTTTTCTTATTTAATTTCCTTTAGATTTACCTCCAGCTATGTAGTGCTAGGACCTGCTTGATTTCATACAATTAAATGTGTTTAGTTTTAATATCTTATTATAGGGTTTGGATAAATCTAAAGAAAAAATGTACAAGAAAATTGTATAATGTATGGCCAGCCTTAGTGGATCCCTGTGAACCTGAGTGTGGATTACTCGCTACTTATAAGTAGACAAATAGTTAGCATGGTAAAATGTCACAGGTGCAGAATCTCAATCCGAAGATCCGAAGCAGAACAAACATTTTTTGGGTAAAATTGATCTCTAAGGAAATGAATAAAAACAAAAAACAAAAGAAATACAGTACAGTACATGTATATATATTTATAAACAACACGTGTAATTGTCTCAAAATTAAATTTGTATTTAACATTGCAGCCTGAACATGTGCATAATTAATCTTGTAGACAATTAAACATTCTTCAGTTCACAGCTGAATGCAATTAGCATTAGGAAGTTTACATATGCTGGCAATAACACAGATTAGCAACTAAAGTGCTTGTTAAAAAAATTAACCTGAGGCAGTCTGAGTAGACCTTTCTTAATGATCTAGTAAATGTTGTTGATGAAGTAATAATCAATTTTGTTTTATAAATAGTAAATCAAGATTTTTGGCCTAATTAGGAAAGATACAGATCACTTCACATAATACCATTTCAGATGCTATAAATGTGATGAACTTACTTGAATATGGAACAATTCCATATTGACATTCATACCATTTATGGCTAAAAAAATGCAATCATTAAGTGTTAAAACACCATTTTTGGCTAACTGTTTTCACACGTTTTAATCTGTAGATGTCAACTAAATGAGCAGTATTTGTAAAACAAATGTACTTGAATTCTGCGTTTTGGCTTTAAGGATTTTTCTTTTAGAAAAATAGAGAAAAAGATTAAACAAAATCGCAGATCTTGTATATGGCAACTGACCGCATATCTGGTTTCTCCTTCCATTTTATGAAATAGTTTGCAATGATTGTATGGGCAACTGTCCCACTTTTTCTTCTCTACAGTGTTTATAAATCACCCTGAGTTTTTGAGTTTTTGAGTTTTTTTTCAAAGCTGTTCTTCCAGGGATGGTGTTATATAAAGATGACTTGCAGACTCTATTTGCAGATAGATGCAAGCTTTAGAGCAAAAATCTTCCAAAAATGTAACTTTTAGTGGTAAACTGGAAAATCCTTTCATTCAGGCATATTTAAATTAAATTTTATGCACCTTTGTTAATGCACCATACCACAGCAAACAGTAATCTGGATTTTATTCAGTGGATTTTATTATAGTAAACTCTGTATGATTTTTTTCCCCTTTTGGTCATAAATGAAGCATGTGCAAGCTTAGTCATGTCAAGATCATAGTTCGCTGAAATATGTCAAAGTAACTGCATAATGAGCCTTTGCTTTAAGATAACATTTTGGAATTGTGCCATCAAATACTTCTGTCATTTTGTTTCTAAGTAAATCCAATAGAATAAATCCAACATATATACAATAAATTGTACATAATAAAAATACTTAATACTCTACATATTTATTCTAGAAATCCTATTTCTACTGGTTGATTTTAAAGTAAATTTTTCACTTGCTCCATTTTTAGTTGCCAAATAATCATGTTTTTCTTTTCTCAAAACTAGAACTCAAGCCAAGATTCTGCCTGTTAATGCGCACTATATGACTCTTTGCGCAGTGAATTTTTTCTAAAGAAAAAGTGTGAACTACAGTCAGCGGCAGTGTTTGTTCAGTACACCTAACCATTTACTTTTAAATAAACTTCTATTGTTGGTGGGAGGCAGGGGGGTGCTGTTCGCTCTAACCACATTGTATATTATAGATAATTTATTGTCTTTATATTATATAATTAGTCACAATAGCATCTCCCTGACTGGCAAAAGAAATGTTGTACATTTAAACATACCCCTTTAAGGTGGGGCAGGATATATGAGGATACTGATATATAGGAATGCAGGTAATAGCTAATGGATACAACTTGAAAAAAATCCATAGGGAACTGGGCAAAATATGCTTGGCCCGCTGATTTTGCTCCACCACTACAACTAGACAGAGCCCTGGATCATAATTGAACTTTCATGTAGTGACTCCTTGAATGTCTGATTAGACCTATGCTAAAGGCACCCTAGAATTGCCACTGCTTAGCCATTAGGGTCTGCTGAAAGGCACAGATTTCATGATGTTAATATACCTACCTGAGGTATGGAATTTGAACGATTCACAAGCTGTAGGACGCACTGGAGTTAGGGTTGCCACATCATCCCTTTAATCCAGGACACATATTAATTACACAGGTTCTGTGACTGATTAAGGTAATAATTTAACTCACTTGGTGCCTTATCTGCATTAAATTAGCCTCAGAACCTGTGTAATTCATATGTGTCCTGGATTAAAGGGATGATGTGGCAACCCTAACTGGGGTTAATTTGCTAAATTCACCAGAACTTAGGGAAAGTAGCAAAATTTCACTTTGAAAAGTCTGCCAAACCACCTGCAAGGAAAACAACAGCTTGCACATGGTTGGAGCTTTACTGCATTTACTAAGCTTTGGGGATAATTCCATTGCAAATTACTACATTCCTTGCAAAGTGAGCTGTCTTTTTACCTTTAGTAAATCCACCCCAGTGTGTTTCTGTGGAGTGTTTTAACCTCTTGTGGACCACCTACTGCAGATTTACTGTGGCAGAGCAGCCCCATTGCGCTGGATCACATTCCTGGATACACACCTGCCACCCTGGCCATGCTGTCATTCACTACAGTGAAAGCCAATCTGCAGGTCCCACTGAAAATCTGCTGAGTGAATGACAGAACAGAGCTTTGTGTTGTTTACAGACAGCAGCGATGTGCAGTTACTTTTCTCCCTGCTAAGCAGGGAGTTAAACTGGCACATTGCTCAGTAAAAACAGTACACAGTGCACACAGTACACTTTGTAGGCACACAGTTAACCCTTTTGTTTGGCCCTAAATGTTAACCCCTTCCTACACATTGTTATTAGTACAGTGATAGTGTGTATTATTAGCACTGATCACTGTATTAGTATCACTGGCGATGTCAGCATCAGTCAGTACCCCCCATTGTCAGTGAGTGTCAGCGCAGTCCCACTATAAGTTGTTGATCGCTGCCATTACTAGTAGAAAAAGAAATAAATAAAAATTCCAGTATGTACAGTATCTCACAAACGTCAGTACACCCCTCACATTTTTGTAAATATTGTATTCTATCTTTTCATGTGACAACACTGAAGAAATTACACTTTGCAACAATGTAAAGTAGTGAGTGTACAGCTTGTATAACAGTGTAAATTTGCTGCCCACTCAAAATAACTCAACACACAGCCATTAATGTCTAAACCGCTGGCAACAAAAGTGAGTACACCCCTGAGTGAAAAAGTGCAAATTGGGCACAATTAGCCATTTTCCCTCCCCGGTGTTATGTGACTTGTTAGTGTTACAATGTCTGAATGAGGAGCAAGTGTGTTACATTTGGTGTTATCGCTCTCACTCTCTCATACTGGTCACTGGAAATTCAACATGTCACCTTATGGCAAAGAACTCTGAGGACCTGAAAAAAGAAATGTTGCTCTACATAAAGATGGCCTAGGCTATAAGAAGATTGCCAAGACCCTGAAACTGAGCTGCAGCACAGTGGCCAAGACCATACAGTGGCTTAACAGGACAGGTTCCACTCAGAACAGGTCTCGCTATGGTCGACCAAAGAAGTTGAGTGCACATGCTCAGTGTCATATCCAGATGTTGTCTTTGGGAAATAGACGTATGAGTGCTGCCAGCATTGCTGCAGAGGTTGAAGGGGTGGGGGGTCAGCCTGTCAGTGTTCAGACCATACACCACACACTGCATCAAATTGGTCTGCATAGCTGTTGTCCCAGAAGGAAGCCTCTTCTAAAGATGATGCACAAGAAAGCCTGCAAAATGGTTGCTAAAGAAAAGCAAACTAAGCATGTGGATTCCTGGAACCATGTCCCGTGGTCTGATGAGACCAAGAAAAACATATTTGGTTCAGAGGGAGTAAAACATGTGTGGCGGCAATCAGGTGAGGAGTACAAAAACAAGTGTGTCATGCGTGCAGTCAAGCATGGTGATGGGAGTGTCATGGTCTGGGACTGCATGAGTGGGGAGATACAGTTCATTGAGGGAACCATGAATGCCATGATAATGACCCCAAACACACCTCCAAGAAGACCACTGCCTTGCTAAAGAAGCTGAGGGTTAAGGTGATGGACTGGCAATGCATGTCTCCAGACCTAAATCCTATTGAGCATCTGTGGGGCATCCTCAAATGGAAGGTGGAGGAGCGCAAGGTCTCTAACATCCACCAGCTCTGTGATGTCATCATGGAGGAGTGGAAGAGTACTCCAGTGGCAACCTGTGAAGCTCTGGTGAACCCCATGCCCAATAGGGTTAAGGCAGTGCTGGAAAATAATAGTGGCCACACAAAATATTGACGCTTTGGGCCCAATTTGGACATTTTCACTTAGGGGTGTACTCACTTTTGTTGCCAATGGTTTCAACATTAATGGCTGTGTATTGAGTTGTTTTGAGGGGACAGAAATTTTACACTGTTATACAAGCTGTACACTCACTACTTTTTATTTTTTATTTTTATTGGATATGTTTTAAAGCAGAAAGTATTTTTTTTTATTTTAGGTCTTTTTTTCATTTATATAATAAAGAAAAACTGTGGTGATCAAATACCACCATAAGGAAACTCTATTTGTGTGAAAAAATTATATAAATTATATAAAACGGAAAATTGTATACTCACCTTTCCGTAATTTTCCTTTCCTGGTGCATCTTCATGGCAGCATACACATGGGTTGTGGCTCCGCCCCCACAACATGATAGGACACGTGGTCCTTTCCTTTTAATGCCTTTCCACTCATATGTTAAAAGGCAAAATATATTAAATATATTAAAAAAGTGTGTTTATCTCAAAGGAATACCACCATAAACTAGTGGTGTCAAAAAGAAATAATATATTTACTTTTTTTCTGGATTTTATTTTTTTTTATGAAAGACGAAATTTTGTATAGGTTATTTTTATTTTTTATTTTTCATCACTCACATGTCGAACATATTGTCACATTTTAAAGACAGGGGAGTTTTGTTGAGTTATGTGTCGGTAATTACAACTTTGGTAACCGTTGTTTTCACTCAT
>BLSH010506261.1:247999-261744 GCA_018402905.1 Glandirana rugosa | reverse complement strand
GGTCGATCCCCAATCATATGGAGACAAAATCACAATAGTGTAATACAGCTTTAAAAGGGGTTTAATAATGAAAATGTATTGCACTTTCTAAGATTTCAGAGGAAAATTGCATGAAAGATAAAAGCCGGCCGGCTCAGCATGTACAATCCTATGACAATGCCAACAGATGTCGTCATGGGGATAGGGCGCGCTTAAAAAACCCACTGCCTTTTATGAAGTATGACAGCCTTGCTCTATGAGTCAGACCCACAGCCATCCACCATCTTACTGGCGTTTCTCTTGTGCTTACTTCTGGTAAGTGGCTTTATGTGCTGGGTGGTGGCTCTTTCTCACCCAGACATCGTCTACCTAGAGACCTATATAAAAAACCATATGGTCCCTAGAAGTTTAAGGTGGGAAGTAGCCCCACAAAAGGGAGAGGATAATCTAGAGGGCTGGTACAAATACTTTAATTTGGCTGCAGTTAATATGCTATAGTTCTTGATAGAAAGGAAACAACACAAACTCTCCAAAATAGACGAGGAAGTGAAATCCATCAAGGAAAAATTGGCCCCCTTCAAAGAAGGGGATGAATATAAGGATAAATCTCAGGCCTTTCTTAAGTATTTAGAAAAGGAAGATAGGGGATAAAACATTTTAAAAAAAGAAAAATTACAACAGAGACCTTTCTGAATATCAATCTTTTGAGTGGCAGAAAAAACTGTCTGGAGATACCCGGGCCAATCAAGAGGCAATAGATGTCTCTGAACCCAGTAGGGGAAGAATGCCCAGTAGAGATCAATCCTCGGGTAGAAACCATCCACCTCCCCAGAGGAAACTCCCACAGAGTGAGCCACAGTCAACGGAAAGACATCATTCTTATCATTCCCCCTTTAGAAATGGGGGCCAGTTGGGACATCAAATTAGAGCCCCGAGAGGTAACATGCGGGGGCCCAATTTCACTGATAATTGTAACCCAGTTTCATGGCATCCGGATCCTAGACCTTCTAACTATCAGATAGATTCCCTTGGTACAATTATGGACCAGGAAGAGGACATTGTGGTCAATATTCTACACCCTATTATAACACCAATATATCCCATAATAGGGGTAGAGATTCAAATAAATGGACTAAGACCACCTGAGCCCCGGCAGGCTGAACATAAACCCATGAAGGGCTGATAATATCAGAAATCAAAGTTGGGGTTTCTTTTCAGCCAACCCAGGGAATAAAAAGACCTGTAGAACAAGAAAAGGAATCTGAGGGGGGAGGCACATACAATCAAAAAAGAATACAGGTACAGCAGCATTTTCAACCTCAGCTCCAAGACCTTGACTCAATCAGAAACACGCATATTGGATCAGGGATTGAAATTTGCCCCCCCTTGGAACATGAATAAATTTGAGACTTACATGGATGTCCATACATTCGTCTACAAGGCGCACATTAAAAGATACCTTATTATGAATCCCATAAAAGATAATCGTGCTACCTCTTCTGAATTTGCTCACTCTGGCCTGAGAAATGCTTCATTGTTTAATCCTCTGGGGACATAGGCCCCATCCCGTAGAGTATTTAGAGATGTGATCTTAAGAGACCTTGACTTCATGAAATGTAATAATTAATTTAAGTCAGATTAAAAAGAGACTTACCTGGTACTATGGAGACTCCATGAATAAAAGAGCAAAGGGGGGGGGGCCATTCGGTTCTCTAGAAAGGTTCAGTTTAAGTTGGGTGAAAAGTTGGTAGACCCAGAAGGGCGGTACATGTTTTTGAAGGGCAGACTAAACAACAGTGACTGCACTCTGGCAAATGTGTACTGTCCAAATAAAAACCCCTCCATTTTTTTTTTTTTGACGTAATAGGTAAACTTACGGAGTTTAAAAATGGAATGGTGATAGTTGCAGGAGACTTCAACTTGGCCCTGGATCCAGACGTAGATAGTACGTCCCGGGCACAGGGGACATGCAACGTACAACTGAGAAGAGTGAAAAAGAAATTATACCAAAATCAGTTGATGGACGCATGGAGGACTCAACACCCTAAAGACTGGGATTATACATTCTGCCCTGTGCACGGGATATGCTCAAGAATTGATTATATCCTGGTAGAACATAGAATTCTTGAGCAGGTGATTTAAGCGAATATTGAGGTGACAACTCTATCAGATCATGCCCCTGTGAGTATGATAATAAATTCCCCAGACAGCCAAATAAAGGGATATGACTGGAGGCTAAATGAAGAACTACTAAATGGCAAAGATACTATAGATGAAATAGAAGAAGAACTGACCCAATACTTTGAACTAAATGACACAGAGGAAGTAGAGGTCCCCTATAGGGGCAAGGAAGAAGAAAGAAGAAAGAAGAAAGAAAGGACAAAGCAGACAGAGGAGGTAATAAAACAAATACATGCACTAGAACAAAGACATAAAAGAGAAAAGGGAAAAGAAGTTTTGCAGACCTTAGTGATAAAAATAGATGAATTAAAAGAGTTAATTGAACAGGAAACTCGCAAAACATATAAGAGGATTAAAAAAGAGAGGTACCAGGGAGGAAATAAAATAGGAAAACATCTAGCCAGAGTTCTAAACAAGAAGAAAGTGAAGAACTATATAGAAAAGATAAAAAACGGGGCGGGAGATATGGTATATATAACAACAGATATCGCCACCACCTTCCAGGAATACTATAGGAAACCTAGCTTTAACAAATAGTGCATTAGGGAAAAGTCCAGGCCCAGATGGGTTTTCTATCTATTATTATAGGAAGTTCAGAGAGATACTTACCCCAAGAGTATGTAAATATATGAATGGGATCGGCGATAGCTGGGAGGTGAGAAACGAGGTCCTAATGGCCACAATTTCAATAATACCAAAAGAGGGGAAAAATAAGAATCTCTGCTCAAGCTATTGACCAATTTCATTGTTAAACACAGATATGAAGCTATTCTCAAAAATACTGGCCACTAGACTAAAATAAGTGATAAAAGAGGTAGTTAAAGAGGACCAGGTAGGGTTTGTCCCAGGCAGGGAGGGAAAAGATAATGGGATGAGAACCCTGTTGTTGATCCAGAAAATTAAAAGGGGGAGACCTCCAGGTCTGCTCCTGTCAATTGATGTCAAAAAGGCCTTTGACAGGGTAGAGTGGGGGTTTATGACTCTGAAAGTGGTGGGCATTGGGGTTAAGATGATTCAGCAGATTATGGCACTATATTATCGCCACAGAGCAAGGGTCAGAATAAATGGAACAATGTAAGTAAGCACAGATCTCCGTTCTGACAGAGAGGGAAGGGCGGTGATCACAGGCTTCTTGTATATGGAAGCCGTGATCACTCCCCTCCACCTGCCAGCCCAGCACCAATACAGTTAGAACACAGTGAGGGAACATAGTTAACCCTTAGAGCGCCCCCTGCAGATTAACCCCTTCACTGCCAATGGCATTTACACAGTAATCAGTGCATTTTTATAGCACTGATCGCTGTATAAATGCCAATGGTCCCAAAAAAGTATCAAAATGGTCTGACATGTCCGCCGCAATATCGCAGTACCGCTAAAAATCGCAGATCGCTGCCATTACTAGTAAAAAATAAAAAATTAAAAAACCCCAGAAATGAATTCTCAGCATCCGTAAATGCGGCAACTTTTGTGCAAACCAATCAATAAACTCCAATTGCAATTTTTTTAACCAAAAATATGAGGAAGAATATAAATCGGCCAAAACCGATGAAAAAAATGTTTTTTATATTTTTTTTGGATTTGTATTTTAGCAAAAAGTAATAAAAACTGTTTTTTTTGCAAAATCGATGCTTATTTTTTGTTTATAGCGGTGATCAGAAATGACGCAGAGGGGATCAAATACCACCAAAAGAAAGCTCTATTTATGGGAAAAAAAGGACGCAAATTTTGTTTGGGTACACCATTGCTCGACCTCGCAATTGTCAGTTAAAGCGACGCAGTGCCGAATCGCAAAAAGTGCTCTGATCCTAAAGTGTGAAATCCTTCCGGGGCTGAAGTAGTTAAGATAGGAGAGGGGGAACATAAAATATGCGGATGATATCTTAATTTACATCAGTAATCCACGGATAACAATTTCCAATTTAATGAATGTGATTAAAAAGTTTGGAGAACTTTTGAATTTTAAAATGAACTATAGCAAGTCAGAGGTCCTAAATATTAACCTGGGCAAACAAGAGGAATTGGAACTAAACAGAGAATTCCCCTTTAAATGGAGTAAGCAAGAACTGAACTACTTGGGTATTAAGTTAACAGCGGTATGGGATAGGCTCTACCATTTGAATTATATACCCCTATTAAATCAAATTAACCACTTGTTGACCACCGACCGGCGTCTGACAGCGACAAGGTGGTTTGATATTGCAAACCGCCATCATGTGACGGCGGCTGCGAGATCATGCACTGTGAGCGTGCGCCGCCGGAGGCGTGCTCGCACCCTCACTGTGTCCCAGGGGGGCCAGGGAGCGGGTGGAGTGGACTCGATCGCCGCCGACTACCCTCGATGGCCCCCTGCAGTGAAAGAACGGAGATCTGTGTATGTAAACATGGATCTCCGTTCTCATAGAGGGGGAAGGGCTGTGATCACAGGCTTCCTGTATATGGAAGCCGTGATCACTCCCCTCCCTCTGCCAGCCCAGCACCAATACAGTTAGAACATGCCTGGGGAATACAGTTCACCCTTACATCACCCCCTCCAGGTTTACCCCTTCACTGTCAATGGCATTTACACAGTAATCAGTGCATTTTTATAGCACTGATCGCTATATAAATGCCAATGGTCCCAAAAAAGTGTCAAAATGGTCCGATATGTCCGCCGCAATATCGCAGTACCACTAAAAATTGCATATCGCTGCCATTACTAGTAAAAAATAAATAAAAAATAAAAACCCCAGAAATGAATTCTCATCATCCATAAACGCGGCAACTTTTGCGCAAACCAATCAATAAATGCCGATTGCAATTTTTTTTATCACAAATATGAGGAAGAATATAAATTGGCCAAAACTGTTGGAAAAAAAACTTTTTTTATATATTTTTTTGGATTTGTATTTTAGCAAAAAGTAAGAAATTTGTTTTTTTTTTGCATTGTCGCTCTTCTTTTGTTTATAGCGGTGATCAGAAATAAAGCAGAGGGGATCAAATACCACCAAAAGAAAGCTCTATTTGTGGGAAAAAAATAACACAAATTTTGTTTGGGTACAATGTCGCACAACCGTGCAATTGTCAGTTAAAGCAACGCAGTGCTGAATCACAAAAAGTTCTCTGGTCCTAAAGTGTGAAATCCTTCCAGGGCTGAAGTGGTTAAGGAAGAAGTGAGGATAATGACACATAAACCACTATCATGGATAGGTTGCATAAATGCGATTAAGATGGTATTGTTACCTAAAATTATACATAAATTCCAAATGTTGCCAATTAGTATCCCACCTACATGTTTTCAGATATTAAGAACTATTCCAACAAAATGTATCTGGAAAAATAAAAAAACAAGGATAAAATACTCTGTCTTAAGTAGGCAGAATACACAAGGGGGGTTAGGAGTGCCAGATCTATAAAAATATTATATGGCAAATGTTCTCACACGGGTGATAGCATGGGTTCAGGATAATGGGGGAAAAATGGGTAAAAAAACTAGAAAATACAATTAGTAAGACACAGTTGGGGAAGATGGTGTGGATACCACCAGGACACATGATTTTGGATGTTAACATAAGCGATAGGACACATACAGTATTTAAAATTTGGGATAACATTTTAGCACAGGAAAAATGGAAATATAATTTCCCACTCACTCCACTGTGGAACGGGTTATTTTGCACCAGGAAAAGAAGAATGGTTTGGTAGGTGGATCAAAAAGGATTTGCTAAAATTAAAAGACATAATGGTTAATGGGAGATTGGGGTCACTAGAAGAATTAAGACAAAGAGGAGATTTTTGTGATATCAGCGTATGGCAGCATCTTCAACTGAAACACTTCGTAGACTCATTGCCACGCCCATTAAGATCGGAAAGTGAGCTATCGGCATTTGAAAAAAATCTGTACAACAAAAAAAAGTAAAGGGGACGTCTCAAGGATATATAGGATGCTGATAGCATTGGGATGAGATGAGAGGCCGCCATACATTGATAGATGGGAGAAAGAATTAGGTTCACAGGTGGAAGGTCAACAGTTGAAAAAAGCTTAGTTTTTACGGAACGGGATAGGAAAAGGGTTTATTTTTTCTAAGATATGTATGATTTATCATGTTTGTTGCTTAATTTGAAAATAAAGAAATAATAATTAAAAAAATAAACTTACAGGAAGGTTTAGACTCCATTTGTAATAATAAGGACTTAATTATCCACCCAGTGGATAAATGGGGAGGTATTGTGGTATTGGACCGAGAGAGCTATATTACAGAAATGTATAAGATCCTTGGTGACCATACCACATACAAAATTTTAGAGACAGATCCCAAAAACTCTTATAAAAATGACTGAACACCATCATTTAGAAAGGTCTGAACCAAGGTATTCTTAGTAAGAACAAGAAACTCAGGTTATTTACGACCTGCCAAAGATACAAAAGGACCCTGTCTGCCCCCAGTTGTCCGATTGTTAGTGGGATTGATGCCCTGACTTTCTGGGTGGGCAGATACATAGATCATTCCCTGCAATCTTTGGTACAGGGCATGCCCTCGTTCATCAAAGACTCATGATATATTATTAATCTGTTATCTGAACACACCCCAACTAGAGGAATGTGGTTAGTTACTGTCGAGTCACCTTGCTCTATACCATCATTCCCCATGGTCTAGGTATAGCTGCAGTTAAAAATGATTTAGACTCTGAGTTACCCCTCATAGAGGTTGCTTTTATATTGGAGTTGTTGGAATTTGCTGTCTCTTCTAACTACTTTTCTACTTTTGGTTCGATCACAGGTTTTATAGCCAAATAAGGGGTGTGGCCATGGGGATGAAATATGCCCCCAGTTTGGCCAACCTCTTTATGGCCAGGTGGGAGGAGGATGCCGTCTAGGCCCAGAGAGCTCCTCAGATGATACTCTGGGCTAGATACATTGATGATGTCCTCCTCCTATAGGATGGAGAACACTTGCTCCTTACCCAGAGGTTTCTTGAAAGAGGATATAATCCAGACATATTGAATACCACTGTAGGACAGGTATCTTCCATAATGAGAGGATCTTTTTATAGAGAGATCAGATACAGAGAGGAGAGTAACAGCTCCAGTGGTACCGCTCATCACCACATATTCTTGCCAAGCCAAGATGATTAAGCGGATTATTTCCCGCCATTGGCACATATTGACGAATGACAGAATTCTTGGTGATGTTTTACCAAAAGGTCCCTCTGTTGTTTGTAAGGGAGCTCCACCTCTAAGGAATAGATTAGCTCCCAATATATTAAACCCTCTGACAAAAATGATTTGTTTTTTTCCATGAGTTGACCGTTTTTTACAAATGCAAAAGGTGCAGAGTGTGCTCCTTTAACAGCTACACAGGAAGAAGGATCGACAGGTTTGATTCCACCACCACCTTGCAGGAATTTAAGATCAAGCCCTTTGTCACCAGTTGTATATATTTGGTATATTTGTTACAGTGCCCCTGTGGGCTCCAATATGTGGGAAGAACTAAACACCCACTCAAGTTAGAGTGAATGATCATATTACCAACCTTCTCACAGGGTTCAAAAAATCATTCAGTCTCTAAACACTATCAAGATCTACACCATCGTGACCCTTCCAATACTCTTTTTGCTGGGATAGACAAATATGAGCCTCATTGGAGGGGCAGTTCTTGGGTTAGAGTGATCTCAAGGCTGGAAATGTCATGGATCCATAGGAACAAATGTTACGCCCCCTTTTAAAGCTATATTACACTATTGTGAGTTTGTCTCCACATAATTGGGGATTGACCCTTGGGACGGAGCTGGTGTTTGAGATACGCTATCTGGGGTGAAGCCCTTCACATTCCCTACTGGGACCCTGGCCAGGTGAGAGCCAAAGGCATTTCTAGTGCTTACATTTGGTAAGTGGCTTTATGTGCTGGGTGGTGGCTCTTCGTGCACCTGTCTGTTACCAAAAGCACCTGGCGTCATTCATCGATCAAACTATCTCACCTATATGCTATACTGTGGACTGTGATCAACATATTTTTTCATACTTTGTTTCATCTATCATCTCATCCAAATGTCATACTGTGGACTTATGTTAATCATCATTTTTTTTCTTTGTCCAAAATTGAGCTGCATATACAAGTAATTTGTATATGGTTCATTCCAATACTAGAGCAGCCACTTCTTTTATTTGCATATGCAGAAATAAAACAAAGCAATATCTAGTTCTCTCTGCTTTGTATTAAAATTTATTGGAAAATGTAAAAGTAGTTACAAGTCCGGCACTTGTGACAAGTGAATACGATGTGCGCTCATAGTACAGGTTATACACCAAAAAGATGGCCGCGGGTGACGTCACACATAACTCCTCCCCATTTGACATGACTGATTTATGATTGCAGGGGGTTCTTCCAAAAAAGTGGGGTTCTTTAAATAAGTGGGCACTTCTGCTCTTGCAACCATCCATCTGAATGCTTCTTCTCTCTCTTCACAGGTATGCCTTCATTGCTGACAGCTCCACCCTTCAACTGAATCAGCCTGCTTTTCACTCCTATCTTTTCTTTATCATGGTAGGCCTTCATTGCTGACAGCTCCACCCTTCAACTGAATCAGCCTGCTTTTCACTCCTATCTTTTCTTAATCATGGTATGCCTTCATTGCTGACAGCTCCACCCTTCAACTGAATCAGCCTGCTTTTCACTCCTATCTATTCTTAATAATGGTATGCCTTCATTGCTGACAGCTCCACCCTTCAACTGAATCACCCTGCTTTTCAGCCCTATCTTTTCTTAACCACTTGACGACCAAGGGCGTGTATATACGTCCTTGGGTTTCAGTGGTGCCCCCCCTCCCGCCGCTTTCCAGTCATCCCCGCCGCTTACCGGACCCGTCGGCAGCGGTGGAGATGATCCGATCCTCTCCCCTCAGTGTCTGTGAGCCGAGTGAGCATGATCAATTTTTTTTTAAAGGAACAGTGTAAAAATAAAAAGTAAAAAAAAGAATAAAAAAAAAAAAGAATTAAAGCCCCCTGTCCCCGCGAGCTCGCGCGCAGAAGCGAACGCATACGTAAGTCCCACCCACATATGAAATTGGTGTTCACACCACACATGTGAGGTATCACCGCAATCGTTAGAGCAAGAGCAACAATTCTAGCACTAGACATCCTCTGTAACGCAAAACTGCTAACCTGTAGAATTTTTTAAACATCGCCAATGGAGATTTTTAATTTGCAAAGTTTGTCGCCTTTCTGCGAGCGGACGCAATTTTGAAGCATGACATGTTGGGTATCATTTTACTCGGCGTAACATTATCTTTCGAAATATGGAAAAAAATGGCCTAACTTTACTGTTTTCTTATTTTTTAACTAAAAAAACTGAATTTATTTTAAAAAAAGCACGCTTGGAAGACCGCTGCGCAAATACAGTGTGACATAAAATCTTGCAATGACCACCATTTTATTCTCTAGGGTGTTAGAAAAAAAACAATATATAATGTTTGGGGGTTCTAAGTAATTTTACAGCAAAAAAAACATGTTTTTAACTCGTAACCACCGAACCCAGAAAACAGGCTTGGTTGGTAAGTGGTTAATAATGGTATGCCTTCGTTGCTGACAGCTCCACCCTTCAACTGAATCAGCCTGCTTTTCACTCCTATCTTTTCTCAATAATGGTAATCTGCATTTATATTCCTACAATCGCCATCTACCTTAAACTGAATTCTGACTGACTGCTCAGATGCATATTTGGTAATTGTGTGCTTGTGACTATTATTTCACCTACATCTGTAGCCATGTTCACACTATTTTGATGTTTATTTAAGCTTAGGTCTTACCTAATTTATGGCTCCCCTTATCTGCACATATTTTGCCCTTTTTGGCTCTTTTGATTATAGAGTGGAAAGGTCTGCTGTGAAGCCTGTGTGCTTAATATTACCCCGTAGTTGATTAATTGCCCCAATCCACCCCCACCCATCACAGTATAAAACCAAGCTTTGCCTACAGGGGATAGCATTTCAGGGGGTTCTTCCAAAAAAGTGGGGTTCTTTAAATAAATGGGCACTTCTGCTCTTGCACTTCAGCGATTTGCACAAAGCTCACACTAAGAACAAACTACTTTACATAACACCAGACTACAGGTAACCTCATTTCCTAATCCTCACACTTTCCTCTCTGATAGATGCATTCCTTACCTCTCCTTTTCACAATTGCAACCTCTCTCCTCAAACTATCTTTTCTTCTACCCTCTTTTCCACCCCACAATCTGTACATATCATCCTCACTTCTCCCTATTACTGCACTCATCACCTCTTTCTAACTCTAAGCTCACATGCTAGCAAAACCAGGATGCTCAAGCATGTCCCCTCATATAAATCATATTCCCATGTTGCCTCCCTTTTAGAGCTGAGCGAACCCGGACTGTAAAATTCGGGTCCGTACCGGACTTTGGGGTGTCCATGCCACGAACAAGATCCCGGACATTAAAATAAAAGTCCGGGATCGGGTTCAGTATTCGGGTATTTTTGGCGCCTTTTCAATAGCTGCTGGGCAGCCAATCAACAAGCTTTTCACTAGTTTGCCCTTAGAAGCCATCACAGCCATGCCTACAAATGGTATGACAGTGATTGGCCAGTGCATCATGTGACCCAGCCTCTATATGGGGCTGGAGTCACGTAGCGCCGCATGTCAGATTGTGTCAGACTAGAGTAGGGAGAGCTTCATGCCGCTGCTGTGAGGGAAAGATTAGTGTTCACAACCATCTCAGACTGCATTAGGGAGACCTTCATTGCAGTCCTGTGAGGGAGACATTAGCGTATCAGAACCATCTTATAGTGCATTAGGGAGATGTTCCTGTCTGTGCTGTGAGGGAGACATTAGCGTTCAGAAACATCTTATAGTGCATTAGGGAGACGTAACTGTTGGTGCTCTGAGGGAGAGATTCTCATTCTAAAACCATCTACTTCTGCATTAGGTAAACGTTCCTGTTGGTGCTCTGAGGGAGAGATTATCATTCTAAAACCATCCACTACTGCATTAAGGCCAGGTTCCTGTTGGTGCTCTGAGGGAGAGTTTATCATTCTAAAAACAACTACTACTGCATTAGGGCCAGGTTCCTGTTGGTGCTCTGAGGGAGAGTTTATCGTTCTAAAACCAACTACTGCATTAGGGCCAGATTCCTGTTGGTGCTGTGAGGGAGAGTTTATCGTTCTAAAAACAACTACTACCACATTAGGGCCAGATTCCTGTTGGTGCTTTGAGGGAGAGTTTATTGTTCTAAAACCAACTACTACTACATTAGGGTCAGGTTCCTGTTAGTGTTCTGAAGGAGAGATTATCGTTCTAAAACCATCCACTACTGCATTAGGGCCAGGTTCCTGTTGGTGCTCTGAGGGAGAGTTTATCGTTCTAAAAACCACTATTACTGCATTAGGGTCAGGTTCCTGTTGGTGTTTTGAGGGAGAGTTTATCGTTCTAAAAACAACTACTACTGCATTAAGGCCAGGTTCCTGTTGGTGCTCTGAGGGAGAGTTTATCGTTCTAAAAACAACTACTACAGCATTAGGGCCAGGTTCCTGTTGGTGTTTTGAGGGAGAGTTTATCATTCTAAAAACAACTACTACTGCATTAATGCCAGGTTCCTGTTGGTTCTCTGAGGGAGAGTTTATCGTTCTAAAAAAAACTACCTCTGCATTAGGGCTATGTTCCTGTTGGTGCTTTGAGGGAGAGTTTATCGTTCTAAAACCAACTACTACTGCATTAGGGACAGGTTCTTGTTGGTGCTCTGAGCGAGAGTTTATCGTTCTAAAAACAACTACTACTGTGTTAGGGCCAGGTTCCTGTTGGTGCTCTGAGGGAGAGTTTATCATTCTAAAAACAACTACTACTGCATTAGGGCTAGGTTGCTGTTGGTGCTCTGAGGGAGAGTTTATTGTTTTAAAACCAACTACTACTGCATTAGGGCCAGGTTCCTGTTGGTTCTCTGGGGGAGAGATTATCGTTCTAAAACCATCCACTACTGCATTAGGGCCAGGTTCCTGTTGGTGCTCTGAGGGAGAGTTTATCATTATAAAGCCATCTCCTACTGCATTAGGGAGAGGTTCCTGTTGGTCCTGTGAGGGGGAAATTATTGTTCTAAAATCATCTCATACCGCAGGCAGTAGGGACAGGTTCCTGTCGGTGCTGTGAAAGACAGATTATCATTTTAAAATCATCTCATACTGGTGTAGGGAGAGGTTACTGCTGCTGGTGTGAGCGGTGCATTTCTTGCAGAAAAATAAAAAGTGCATCTACAATTTTCTTTTCTTTTTTTTAAATAAGAATAAGAATTTATTATTCTTTTTTTTTTTGTATTAATAAATAGTGCTACAAAGTACATTTGTGTCCAGAATGAGGAGAGCGTCAAATAAGGGACGTGGTGGTGGTCGTGGTGCTGCCGGTGCTGGTGGTGTTGCTGAAGCTCCTGTTCAGGTCGATCTGTGCCAGCTACACACACAAGAGAAACACCTTCCTCAGGTAGCCGACAGAACCCTCAACATTATATGGTAGGCCCGAATGGTGCTCAACGAATGGTGAGGCCAGAACAAGTACAGGCGATAGTAGATCGGTGGCTGACAATGCCTCCAGTTCCTTCACATTGTCTCCCACCCGGTTCCTTGATGAAAGCTCAGAGTTAGCAACTTAACCCCATGGCCATCTGTCTTTCAGCTCAGCCCCTTGTAAATCAGCCAAGCAGTCTGAGCCCCAAGTCATGCAGCAGTCTCTTATGCTTTTTGATGACTCTGCTGCTGTGCTTTCCATGGGCCATCCACATAGCCCTCCCCCAGAAGTGGAAGACATTGAGTGCACCGATGCCCAACCACTTCTGTTTCAGGATGAAGACATGGAAACACCACCACAGCACGTCTACAGTGTGCAGACTGACAAAGGAGGGCAGTGGTGAAGGGTGGGTGGAAGATGATGTGGAGGATGATGAGGTCCTAGACCCCACATGGAATGAAGGTCATGCGAGTGACGTGTGCAGTTTGGAGGAAGAGGTGGTGGTCGCACAGAGCCACCAGCACAGCAAAAGAGGAAGCAGGTTGCAAAAGCGGAGCGAGCATCCCCTAGACAGTACGCCTGCTACTACCCACCGCACCCAAGGACCTAGCACACCAAAGGCAGCTCAAAGGCATTCCCCGGCGTGACAGTTCTTCAGACAATGTGCTGAGGACAAGGCACGAGTGGTTTGCACACTGTGCAATGAGACCCTGAAGCGAGGCATAAATGTTCTAAACCTGAGCACAACCTGCATGACCAGGCAATCTAAAAGCACTTGCTGCAGTGGAATAAGTACCTCAAAATCCAAGAAAGGTCTCGGCCTCCTCCTGCTTCCTCTTCTGCTGCTGCTTCCCCACCCATCCCCCCATGAAGGAGAAAGATAGGTCACAAACCCTCTACCTCTCGACATTCGAAGGTACCCTGGCACACCTTTACGAACCACCTACCACCGCCTGTACCGCCGCAACGACAGTGTAGCAGACAAACGACCCACCGTCCACTGTGACCGTGACATCTCCACCTCTTTCTCCGGCTTCGTCGTCGTCTTCTCCTTCGTCCTCCTCCGGCTCTGGAAAGAACCTAAAACTCCATGAATAAGGTGA
>BLSH010506261.1:161432-173453 GCA_018402905.1 Glandirana rugosa | reverse complement strand
ATGTGTAATTTATGCTCGTGGAACGCCTGAAGGTGCTACTTCAATGTTAGGACTTTGTATGTGTCCAGGCTGTGTAAAGGTCTCACACATGGGGTATCACCATACTCAGGAGGAGTAGCAGAATGTATTTTGGGGTGTCATTGCAAGTATGTATATGATGTGTGTGAGAAATAACTGGTTGTTATAACAACTTTGTGTAAAAAAAAAAAAAATCTTCATTTTGCAAAGAATTGTGGGAAAAAAATTACAACTTCAAAAAACTCGTCATGCCTCTTACTAAATACCTTGGAATGTCTAGTTTCCAAAAAGGGGTCATTTGGGGGGTATCTGTACTTTCCTGGCTTGTTAGGGTCTCAAGAAATGAGATAGGTGGTCAGTACATCAGGTGTGATCAATTTTCAATGATTTGCACCATAGCTTGTAGACTCTACTTCACAGAGAATAAATAATATACACTAATTTGGGTTATTTTTACCAAAGCTATGTAGCAGTATAAATTATGGCCCAAATTTAAGACAATTAACTTTTTTGCAAAATTTTTCAATACAAACTAAAAAAAGTGGGGTTTTTTTTTTCAAAATCTTCACTACTTTTTTGCTTATATTGAAAAAAATAAAAAAAACCCAGCAGTTATTATATACCACCAAACGAAAGCTCTATTTGTGAGAAAAAAATGATAAATATTTTGTTTCGGTACAGTGTAACATGACTGAGTAATTGTCATTTAAAGTGTGAGAGCACTGAAAGCTGAATATTGGTCTGGGAAGGAAGGGTGTGTAAGTGTCCTGTATTGAAGTGGTTAATGTCTAAACCGCTGGCAACAAAAGTGAGTACACCCCTAAGTGAAAATGTCCAAATTGGGCCCAAAGTGTCAATATTTTGTGTGGCCACTATTAATTTTCCAGCACAGCCTTAACCCTCTTGGGCATGGAGTTCACCAGAGCTTCACAGGTTGCCACTGGAGTTCTCTACATGCCTCCATGACGACATCACGGAGCTGGTGGATGTAAGAAACCTTGCGCTTCTCTACCCTCCATTTTAGGATGCCTTACAGATGCTCAAAATGGTTATTGAAAAAAATAAAAAACCCAGCAGTGATTATATACCACCAAACGAAAGCTCTATTTGTGAGAAAAAAATGACAAATATTTTGTTTCGGAACAGTGTAGCATGACTGAGTAATTGTCATTTAAAGTGTGAGAGCACTGAAAGCTGAATATTGGTCTGGGAAGGAAGGGTGTGTAAGTGTCCTGTATTGAAGTGGTTAATGTCTGAACTGCTGGCAACAAAAGTGAGCACACCCCTGTGAAAATGTCCAAATTGGGCCCAAAGTGTCAATATTTTGTGTGGTCACTATTGACTGCTTCAGTATGTCACAGTACATGTTGGCATTCATGGTTCCCTCAATGAACTTAGGGAGAATGAAAGGAGTCCGCTCAAAAAGGTAAAAGTACTCCCGATGTATTACCTTCAAGTGTCCCTGTGGATGCCGGCTCAGTAAGTACACTGAGTGTATAGAAGAAAGTATCCGGATGGCCGCACTCCAGTAAATGCTTTTTTATTGAAGACAGTCCATACAGTGCAGAATGAATAAAGTGCAAGCTTACATGTTTCACACCTCCTTTATGGGTGCTTACCCACCCATAGAGGAGGTATGAAACACGTACTCTTGCACTTTATTCTTTCTGTACTCTATGGACTGTTTTCAATAAAAAAGCATTTACTGGAGTGCGACCATCCAGATACTTTCTTCTATTCCCTCAATGAACTGTAGGGCCCCAGTGCCAGCAGTACTCATGCAGCCCCAGACCATGACACTCCCACCACTATGCTTGACTATAGGCAAGTCACACTTGTCTTTGTACTCCTCACCTAGTTGCTGCCACACACGCTTGACACCGTCTGAACCAAACAAGTATATCTTGGCCTGATAAGACCACAGAACATGGTTCCAGTAATCCATGTCCTTAGTCTGCTTGTCTTCAGCAAACTGTTTGCGGGATTTCTTGTGCATCATCTTTAGAAGAGTGTGGCGTATGGTCTGAGCACTGACAGGCTGACCGCCCACCCCTTCAAGCTCTGCAGCAATGCTGACAGCACTCATACGTCTATTTCCCAAAGACAAACTCTGGTTATGACACTGAGCACATGCAGTCAACTTCTTTGGTCGACCATGGCAGGGCCTGTTCTGAGTTGAACTTATCCTGTTAAACCACTGTTTGGTCTTGACCACCATGCTGCAGGTCAGTTTCAGGGTCTTGGCAAACTTCTTATAGCTTAGGCCATCTTTATATAGAGCAAAAATTATTTTTCTCAGATCCTCAGAGAGTTCTTTGCCATGAGGTGCCATGTTGTACTTCCAGTGACCAGTATGAGAGAGTGAGAACAATAACACCACATTTAACACACCTGCTCTCCATTCACTCCTGAGACCATGTACCACTAACAAGTCACATGACACCAGGGAGGGAAAATGGCTAATTGGACCCAATTTGGATATTTTCACTTAGGGGTGTACTCACTTTTATTGTCAGCGCTTCAGACATTAATGGCTGTGTGTTGAGTTATTTTGAGGGGGCAGCAAATTTAAGCTTTTATACAAGCTGTATGCTCACTACTTTACATTGTAGCAAAGTGTAATTTCTTCAGTGTAGTCATATGAAAAGTTCGAATAAAACATTTACAAAAAATGTGAGGGGTGTACTCACTTTTGTGAGATACTGTATATACCACGATCTTGCATGCAAAGGTCCCACAATCTCCTAAGCCAAGATAGACTCCATGGATGAAGTTAAAGTGCAGAGGAAAATCCACAGAGTGTAGTACTTCACCAAAATTTGTATAAAAGTATAAAATCTCACTTACCGTTTTAAAGGAATTACACAGCATGTTTTACAAAAAACTAGCAGATCCAAGCGGTCAGGCCGACTTGCGGAATAACTTCACGCGTGAGGCCCCTCATACGGCAAGGAGGGGCCTCACACGTGACATTATTTCTCAAGTCGACAAGGACCTCACACAGGATGTTATTACCCAAGGGACTATTGAAGTTTAGAAAATCTGAACACCTTTTTGTACTTTATACATATTATATATTTTTAGAATATATTTTTTTGCACAGTGTTTGCACATTTTACATGGACTTTATTTGTACAGATATTTAGGATGAGATCATCATATGTTTAGTACACTTTTATTGTGTCTCTTATGTGATTTATTAACTTATACCTAGCACAAAGATAGTGCAGTTTTTATTGTTTGGTGGGAGCTTGTGACACATCCTACTCAAATTGGTGATTTAGATGCTGCTATCCGTTTAATCTAATTGAGTTTTTTTTTTTTTTGCATTTGCTATTCTTAGTTTTTTTGTCACTAAGGTTTACAGTTTTTTCTGCAAACGCACAAATATTATTTTGTGTTTAGTAATTATAGCATTATAACAGCATCCTCGCAGTCCGATTCTACTTCTATCAGCATCTTTCCATCCCCTCTCTGCCACAATAGACCAGTAATCATATGTCATGTAAAGGAAAAGAATGCTTTCAATATGTCAGGGCTGGGCTCCCAGCAGCTCTCTTCTCTGTGCTCTGGTTGCTTAGGTGTCGGATAATTTTCAGTGCTCATTTCCAAAGTGGCTCACCTGGTGATCATTGCCTGCTCATCAGTCCCGCCTACAGCCAGCCCCTTCTGGCTATTTAAACTGCCTTGTTTATTCCTTTCATACCTTCTCTGGTTTCCTGATTATTGGCTTCTCTGACTATTCGCTTTGGCTTCTGATCCCTGGCTTATGTTTTGACTACATTTACTGATCTGTACCATTTTTACCATTACATTAAAAGGTGTGATATTTTTACTGCATTTCTGTCTCTGTCTGATTCATCTTTCCGGACACAATAGTGCAGTAAAACCCAAATTTAAAATGTTATTTCATAAAAGAATAAAGCTCACCAATATAATTCTTCTAATGTGGCATAGATATGAAGCATATGAACCATAACCGCAAGTATTGCACAGGACCTACACCCTTAGGAAGCTACCTGGATCTCGCCACCACGCTTGACCAAGAGTGCAATGTCATGTCCAGTTACCTCACTTTCTGCTCATGTTCAACAGCATCCCGACACATTTTGTCTTTACTGAGATCTCTTGAAATAAAAAAGATGTAAAAATTAGAGCAATATCAGAAACAGTCCAAAAGTCTAAACTACGCAAATACATAACTCACATGGCCTCATTACTACATTATTGCCTGAATCAACTGAGGCTGAAGTGGTCATTGATAGAATTCACCACTTGCCTAGACTGCCTTTTATTCCTGATCATGTACCCAGAGATCTATTGATGCATATACACTTTTTCATATAAAAGATAAGTTCATGGCAAGAACCTGTGGCACCGATCAGCTACCAGTTTTCTATACTAACTTACAATTTTACGCTGACCTCTCACAGTACACCCTTCAACTCAGAAAAAACTTAATATCATTACCAAAGCCCTGAGAAATCACAAGATAACTTATAAACTGAGTTATCCAACAAAGCTTCTTGTATATAAAAATGGAGACACCCATGTGATTCAGTCTCATGAAAAGAGATTGCAATTGCAGAAAGCATTGGGCATCATTGTGGAAAGCGGCGTCTCCTCCATAGAGGGCACCAGTGCGCCACCCCCTTCCCCGCTGGATGTCTGAACAAAAAAAATATAGGGCACAGGGACATGCTGTGCCTGCTTTTTTGGGAAACTTGCTGTCTTTAGACGGCAAGTCCCAAAGACCATTGGTCGGCCTTTAAAGTGTATCTATGTGTGCCGCCGAAGCACAATAATGTGTACTGGCTGAATGTACCTCTACCTGTGATGCTGAGCTGTATACTGTGTACTGGTTGCAATACACCCCACCTGTGATGCTGAGCTGTATACTGTGTCCTGTGATGCTGAGCTTTATACTGTGTCCTGTGATGCTGAGCTGTATACTCTGTCCTATGATGCTGGGGTTGTGTACTGTGTCCTGTGATGCTAGGGCTTTATACTGTGCCCTGTGATGCCAAGCTGTATACTCCTGACACAATATGTGGAATACAGGGGACAGAGTAGGTGGATTCTATAAGGGGTGGGGCTTATGAGAAGTAGGAGGAGTCAAACAGGAGGCGTGTGGGCTTGGCACCCCCCCATCCTCAAATTCACCATCTGCCACTGATTGGGGATCCTCCTTCTCCTTATGGAGCTAATCGCAATGCCAACAAAATAACCCCTGATTGGGAGAATTAATGAACTCCTCCTGCCTCATATCAACCCCAAGTGAGCATATATTTGAAAGTCATATCCGTCTTCCTAACCGGCTTACAGGAGACATATGGTATGTTAGCAGGACTTACCCCTTCACCTATCTGAGCAGTTCTGAACTGCACATGAATCTTTTAATCCACCTTTCTTTTTAACAAAATGTTTTCCTGGTGATAATCCTTAAGATGTTTGTTCATGTTTTTTTATTTGTATGTTTCTTTTTCAGATCATCTACACTACTTGTATACCTGCACACTATGTCTACAAGAGATATACTTTCTCCCTATTTACTATGAGAACACAAGAAGCCCTTCAGATTCTCTTTGCCACCACCAACCTTTCTAGGTACTTACATTTCTGAATGGACACAGTTCTTACAGTTGATCTATGCATTTCTTTTAGTACACCGTGGTACTTATTTTGTTAAATGCTCATGGGATTAATAGCCCTTTCAAGTGCAGAGCAACGTGGCAAGAAGCTAGAAAATTACAGGGAGACATCCTATGCATTCAAGAAACACATTTTACTGTGTGGAAACAGCCTAAATGTACTAATGGGCAATATCATCAAATACTGTATTTACAGCCAATGCAGATACCAAGAAAAAAGGAGTGCTTATTAAGAACTCTGTCTCATTTAAACTCCTCAGGATCATCTTAGACCTTATCATTGACTTATTATACTGATCTGCAACCTATACACAGGTCAACTGACTTTTAAAAGCTCTTTTATGAAGAAAATCAGCGGAGTGATGAAAGGGTGTTTACTTATATGTGGGACCTTTAGCTCTGTAGATAATAAATCTGTATATTCTTCAGCTGTCGTTAGCACTACTTGTTGCACTCTTCAATGTTTAAAGTACATACTGCTGATTTGTACAATGCCTGGAGGGGTTTCCAACCATTGGAGAAAAACTATACTTATCATTCAGTGCCACATACTCCAGAATTGGTATCATCCTTATGGACGTTTCCTTACTGATCTTCTGTGGCCATCCACTCGATAACCTGGCCAGATCACGCTCTAGTTACAATATCAACAGGAAAAAAAAGTACATGGTTAGTTTGGCTTATCTATGGTGCAACTATGTTTCTCTTATAACCAGATCCCCTCACCATGATTGACTATCTCAGCATCTGAAGGAATTTTTCCAGTTAAATGCCTCCCGGGAACCAGTGCGTTCTCACTTTGGTGCTCACATGGAGGGAAAAGGGGTGGAAAGCACATTGATGTCTACAATAAAAATGCTAGAATCTTAGTACAAACAAACTAATTCTGTACCTATATATACTGCAGGCAAGAACTTAGACTCCTTCTTATATCAAGCACGAGCAATCTCTTTATAAAAACTTAAAGGGTTGCATTACACTCAAGGCAATGAGGCAGGCAAATTCCTTGCTAATTATCTGCGACAGATAGAACACAGGATAA
This sequence comes from Glandirana rugosa, assembly GCA_018402905.1. Taxonomy (NCBI): domain Eukaryota; kingdom Metazoa; phylum Chordata; class Amphibia; order Anura; family Ranidae; genus Glandirana; species Glandirana rugosa. Next base: position 166,742 of record BLSH010506261.1, on the reverse strand, counting down.
AATTGTCCTCTATGGAAGACACCTTATATCATACAAAAGTTTTTCATCCTACTGATACAGCCAAAAAAACTATAGTCATCTATACAATTGAAAAGCTGTCTCTACTACTCCCCAGTCCACTGAGTCTTATCTCTGAATTTTTGAACTCCGTTAATATACCCCCCTTGAATGAGCATGCATTAGATGGTCTAAATGCCCCAATTTTCAATAATTAAATGTTTGAGGCAATTAAATCTTTAGCTCATAACAAATCTCCAGGGGTGGATGGTTTTGCAGCCAAAAAATTATAAAGAGTTTAAGGAAGTGCCGCTTCCCTATTTAAATGCAATGTAAATGCAATGTACAATGTAGCCACCTCTTCCACCTCTTTCTCCTAATAGTAATCCTGCCCAAACCATGGAAGGATCCTAATTCATTCAAGAGGTACATAAATTGCCTATACCTACAGAAAGGGCATTATTCAGCTTTAGTCAAAGCTGCACAGATTGTTTTTATCTACAGATGGATGTTATCTGCATAGGCAGTTTTTTCTTTTTTTATTCATCTAACAGGTTCCTCTGTCCACACAAACCAGGTAGCTGGAGGAATCCCGCATGCTGGACCATTGCATTGCCACTGCTTGAGAAAAAAATTCCAATTATTACGTTTGACAGAAGTTGATCAAATACTCAACTTCTGGAGGGGCATGGCATCCAAGCTCCAAGATAGATGTTTAGTCCCGGAGCTCTGTCAGACCGCCGGGGAACTCAGCAGCCATAGGAGCCCAATGGTACGCACATCCACCGCCACATAGCGGTACTCTCACAGCAAGAGTCCTGGAATGGTGCACCAGAGGAAGGGACCGCTAGTTCAGCTCAGCAAGCTAACTAGTTTCTTCCCCTCAGCACAGCGTGGTCCACAAAAAAATGGCACCCATATGGAGGAACGAGCAGGCCACAGCTTCATCCTCTAGCTTGCATGGATTGACCTCACAAGCCACACAAAGCTTCTTAGAAAGTGGATCCTCGGGCGTGGCTACACACGGCATAGGGTAAGCAGCATCTCAGAGGGCTCTACCTAAGATCCTGAGGAATCCTGTACACTGCACCACCATCCTGCTACATACGGGAAGGGTAAGGCTGTATCAAGCACACTCCCCACTATCCATCCCTGTGCCTATTTGGAGTCGGCCATGTCCAAACGAGCGACAGGCTCTTAATCTGTGCTAGGCACCACGGGTCAAGATGGTGGGCTCCCGCCATGCTCAAAGAAGCAGACTCTTTGCCAGAAACAGCAGGGACCCTCCACCGCCGCTGATGTGTGATCCGAGCGCGGACATGCTGGAGGAAGAGATGGAGTCCCTGGAGGGGGTCCCACGGCTGCTGGATGAAGCAATCGCTCCATCACATGTGAGTACCAAGGCCTCCAATATGGCGGCAGCTTCTCTGACTCATACCGCAGAGAAAGAGCCCACACTGAAAGACATTTTTGTGGTGGTCACCGCCTGCAATGTGGCCATCACAGACTTGACCGGGGAGGTGAAGGGGATGAAAGTGGAAATATCCCTAGTGCGCCATTATATGCAAAAGTTGCGGGAGCGCACCGCAGCAGTGGAACGCCGGATAAGCACACTAGAGGATGAATGGCAGCCATTGCAACAGGATGTCAGATATTTGCACTCTATGGCCTCTGCTAATGCAATCTAGATTGGAGGATATGGAAAATTGCCTGAGCAGGAATAACGTGCGGGTGGTGGGCATTCCTGAGCAGGCTGAGGGAAAGAATCAGATGGCCTTCATTGAGGCCTGGTTGATAGACACGTTTGGTAAGGACTTTTTCTCGCCCATGTTTGCGGTGGAGAGGGCTCACCATGTTCCTGCTAGGCCCTCGCTCCCTGGCGCGCCTTCGCGGCCTTTTCTGATCCACTTATTGAATTTTAAAGGCAGAGACGCTATCCTGGCCAAAGCAAAAATCACCCCTGATCTAAAAGTGGATAATGTCAAGGTCTCTTTATACCCGGACTTTTCTGCGGAAGTCCAAATACGCAGAGCCAAATTCCTGGACATAAAAAAGAGACTTTGTGCAATTAACATTCAATATTTTATGCTTTACCCCGCAATATTGAAGGTCATTGCAAATGGCAATTCTCATTTCTTTGATAACCCGTCAGCTGCTCTGCAATGGATTGATAGGGAAGAGAGGAACCTGAGACAAAACCGGGTCCGTTAGGGCACAGTATTGCTAACTTTAAGCTTTGAAGGTGCTTTGTTCATTCACACCACAGGCAAAACTATCTGTGTATTTGCTTTCTATTCCCTATTGAATGACTGCTCCTTTTGAAGTTGTTGTTTCGGCACAGTCCGACCGGTTCTCTTGTAGTTGGAGCAGCTTCCAAGCACTACACATGGCCCACAGCCTGGCTAGGCTACTTCGGAGCCCCCAAGATCATGTGCTGAGTGGACAGGGTGCCCGTGTTGTTCGGGGGCACCCAGTGTTTAGTTGGACCCTGTTGGTCCATGGATTTGTGATGTTTGACCTATATTCAGGATGGAGTATGACTGTTTCATTCACTGCCCTGTTCTTTTTATTACCGATGGATCTTATTCCACTATGTCCAAACAAAGCCATACCTTATTTGCGCATTAAGAGGAGCCCTGATTTGGAGAGAGAGAAAAGGAGGGAGTTCTTTTGGCCTCCATATACCTGGTCATACCTGAACTGGTGGCTGACCACCATACATATTTCCTATGTGACAGTGGTTATCTTGGGAACTATCAGTTATTTCCGATATGCTAAAGATGGCGACTATGAAGGATATGGGGCTAACCATCCTTACTTGGAATATAAGGGGTCTGAAAGATAAAACTAAGCGTATAGCAATGTTTTAATTAACTTGAGAGGTACACCTGCGCTGAGATATGTGTGGTTAGATTAAAATATAAAATGGTGGTTTAAACAGTGATTAACAAAGAAGACTGCTGCCCTCCAGAGTTTTTCCTTGCAGGGAGCAAGGAAAGTAAATAATTATAAAGAAGTGTTATTGGAGATTGGCGCTGTCTTATTGAAAATAATTTAACTTATATACGTGCAGATAAAGAAAGTGCAAAAATGCTTGAAAAATGTTAATATTTGTTGCCCGTGAAAAAGTCCGTAAGAGATCCGTGATTAAAGAGTTTGTATTAATAAAGCTTAAATTTATAAATAATCAGTGTAAAAAGTGTGTGAGCGGGTATGATCCACACTAATAAAAAATGATCCGTAAAATAAATAAATATGCAAGTGTCCGTGTTAAGTCCGTGAAGAAAATGTTTCTTCAAAATGTAAGTCACAATTTTTGATGAAATAGATTCAATCCTTGATTCGACACTAGTAAATGTATATACAGATGCTTGATTCCAAAATATATAAAGGTGACTTCCGTGTTTTATCCAGCTTCAGTTTAAGGTGACTTGTGCTCCCCTCCTGTGCCCTCACTTACCAGAGTCTCCTTACCCCTACAGGGGTAGCCCGCATATGGTAAATGGGGTCTTTTTCCGGTTTCCTGGGGTGCTGTGGTCCTTCCTCCTCCTCGGTGTTCCCTGTTCAGAAGTCCTCAAGGCGCCAACCCGTTCACCATTATTATAATGGGAGATAAGAAGAAAAAAGAGAGCGTCCTCTGCTCGTGTAGTAGGTTTTAAACAAAGTCCACTTTATTCGAAAAAATATATTTTAAAAACAGCAGCAATAGTGTTGGTAAACAAGGGAATGCAGGCTCTGCCTGCTTGAGGAAGGTACAGTCAACGCGTAAGGCGTGACCATTAGACGCAATTGCACCGTTTGTTTGGCGAGCTGGTTCCACGAGGAGGAACGCAATAAGGGAATTACAGGAAGTTGGACTGTACCTTCCTCAAGCAGGCAGAGCCTGCATTCCCTTGTTTACCAACACTATTGCTGCTGAGGGGAGCACAAGTCACCTTAAACTGAAGCTGGATAAAACACGGAAGTCACCTTTATATATTTTGGAATCAAGCATCTGTATATACATTTACTAGTGTTGAATCAAGGATTGAATCTATTTCATCAAAAATTGTGACTGTTACATTTTGAAGAAACATTTTCTTCACGGACTTAACACGGACACTTGCATATTTATTTATTTTACGGATCATTTTTTATTAGTGTGGATCATACCCGCTCACACACTTTTTACACTGATTATTTATAAATTTAAGCTTTATTAATACAAACTCTTTAATCACGGATCTCTTACGGACTTTTTCACGGGCAACAAATATTAACATTTTTCAAGCATTTTTGCACTTTCTTTATCTGCACGTATATAAGTTAAATTATTTTCAATAAGACAGCGCCAATCTCCAATAACACTTCTTTATAAGTATAGCAATGTTTAAATACTTAGTGGGGAGACAACCGCAGATAGTGCGTCTCCAGGAGACGCACTTGCTGGCCGGCTCCGTCTGTCTGCTGCGCAATAAGAAATTTCCCCTCCAATTTCACTCTACATTCTCTTCATACTCTAGAGCAGTGTTCCTCAACTCCAGTCCTCAAGGCCCACCAACAGGTCATGTTTTCAGGATTTCCATTATTTTTCACAGGTGATTTGATCAGTTTCACTGTCTTAGTAATTACCACAGCTGATTCATCTAAGGGAAATCCTGAAAACATGACCTGTTGGTGGGCCTTGAGGACTGGGTTTGGGAACACTAAGCATTCTGATTTCTAAATCGATATCATTTATACCGTTGCAGCAGCGGATTGACGGAGAGGGCAGATATGTGTTTCTCTTGTGTAAAATGAATAATTTTTTTATGTATTCTTGCATCAGTGTATGTGCTGCCCCCGTTCTCTCCAGGCCCTCTCAAAAAACTAGCACAATTTATAGCCTTATATTTAGTGTTGAGCAAACCCGGACTGTAACGTTCGGGTCCGTACCGAACTTTAGGGTGTCCGTGGCACGGACCCGGACCCGGACATTTCAAAAATCGTTCGGGTTCGGTCCGGGGGCCTGGCTTGGGCTTGCTAAAAACTTTACAGGCCCAGGCCCAGGCACGGTGCCTGTGGGATTTCAAGCCATGCCTGGGCTTGCAATGTCAGGCCCAAACGAGTTGTGATTTATATTCCGATATTTAACACGATCAAAAAACTCTCCCGGACCTCTCTTGCCCCCGTCGTGTATGTGACTACGTTCTTATGTATTTTTTTAATAAGTAAAATGTGTTCTCTTTGTGTATAGACGGGAGAGGCAGTTAGGCGACGACGTTGCCATATTTACTATAGCTAAATCTTTAGTCTTACGAATCACAAGGGTTTGGGTCAGGAGTTCCGGGTGGT
>BLSH010506261.1:137803-153716 GCA_018402905.1 Glandirana rugosa | reverse complement strand
CAGAACAGTGATATGGGTACTCCCGGCTTATTTATACTTTTTTGACACAGTTTGAAGATGATTTTAGAACAGTTCTATGGCCTCTAATGTTAATTAATACTTTTCAGACCCATTTTGAAGATGATCTCCATTTTTGCATTTTTTATGTTTTTATTTTTTTAAAAATATTTTAAGTTATTTCCCTGTCCCCATTTCTTTGTAGGTCACTTGTCCCACCCTTACCCACATTTCCTTCCTTTTGCAGACCTCTAGGACCTTCCAGGACTATTTTACAGCACTTTTTGTACCTAAAAGTCCGGGTCTCCATTGATTTCAATGGGGTTCGGGGTCCGGGACAAAGTTCGGGTTCTGTCCGGACCCGAACCCAGACTTTGTCCCGAAGTTCTGCCGAACCAGCAGAACCCGGACTTCTAGAAGTTCGCTCAACTCTACTAATGTTCCCATTATTGCTTTAGGGGATTACAATAATGTTATAGATCCCCATCTGGACAGGACATCCACTTTGGGCAGCGACTATTCAGGGCCCAGAGGGAGAAACGCTTTTGCAGCTTTGCTTGAGGAGTTGGGACTGTGGGATGTCTGGAGAGAGCGGCATAGGCTGGACAGGTGTTACTCTTGCTACTCAGCCACGCATGGGGGCCTCTCCCATATAGACCTGGGACTGGGTAGCACTTCCATGCTCCCTCACATCATGGAATCAGCATATGAGCCTAGATTGCTCTCAGACCACTCTCCTGTTTGGGTGCGTCTAAGTGGCATCAATTTGACTCCCAGGCCTGTGTGGCAGTTGAATCCATTCTGGCTGACTCTGCTTCCATCCCCAGATCCTATCATCAGTGAACTGTGAGAATTTCTTGATATTAACAGGGGGTTGGCTAGACCTGTTGTAGTGTAGGACTCCCTGAAGGCCTTCCTGAGGGGATGTCTATCTAGAGAAATCGCCAAAATCAAAACTAACACCAGGAAATGGGAAAATAGGGCACGAGATGACCTACGGGACAGAGAACAGAAAATGATAGAAAACCCAAACCCTACTACTAGAGCGGGATGGCTCGAGGCACAGGCACTTTACCAGACACTTTACCAGACAGTTGTTATGTCAGCTGCAGAAAAAAAGAGGTACATCCTGCAACAGGGGTTCTTTGAGGAGGTGGAGAACACAGGCCACTTGTTGGCTCTGTTAGCCAGATCCCAGGGAGATCCCGGCATTATTACATCCATTAAAACCAGGGAGGGTGGGGTTGTTTCCACCACTCCGGAAATAGCAGAGGTCTTCCACCAATTCTATGAGGACCTGTAAACTGGCTGCTCTAGTAGAGGAATTGAAGTTGTATTTTAGCTGTCTTACACTTCCTATACTGTCAGAGGCCAATAGGAGGGTGCTTTCCCTGATTACAATAAAGGACCTGACTGATGCCCTGTCCAGTGCCCCTAAGCACAAGGCTCCAGGAGTGGATGGGCTTCCAGTGGAGGTATACATGCGGTATGGGGAGGTCCTTCTTCTGCTACTGCTTGAGACGTTTAAGGAACATATGGAAGATGTGGGTGATACAATCTGAGTGAGAACAGCAGTGGTGCTGCCGAAGGAGATGGATCTCCCATCCCTCCCCCCCTCAGCTACGATGATGCTGCTTAAAAAAACTTGGCAGGCGGCAAAGACTGCACTAGCAATTAAGGGCCCACTATGTTTTACCCCCTTATGGGATAACCCGAACTTTCCGGAGTAGGCTAAGCTGCGAGGTTTCTCTGAGTGGAAACGCAAGGTGATCTGGTTCTTTCCTCAACTCTATCAGGATAATATATAACAACATATGAACAACTTTGTACTGAGTTCCAATTTAACCCCAAATTATTCTTTCAGTATCTGCAATTCCGGCATGCGTTGCGAGCGCAGGAGCAGACACTTGCGGTGGAATTGGCCACATCCCCTCTGATTGGGGGGATAGTCAAAACTAAAGTCAAACGGGGGTTAATATCTAGAATATATGCTACCCTTTTGCTCTCGGCACGGGATCATATGGGCCTGCGTTGCAGGACCCAGTGGGAAACAGACCTAGGAGATATAGATAATGACCAATGGGACATGATTCTGGAATCAATTCCCATGGTGTCTGTATCAGCGTTGCATAAACTGTCCCAGCTGTTTGTCCTCCACAGGGCTTACAGAACCCCGGTCAAACTGCATGCATGGGGGGTTCGGGATTCCCCATTATGCCCCAAGTGTAAGATCCACAAAGGCGATTTCATTCATATGCTTTGACGATGCCCCAACCTTCAAAGATACTGGGAGGTGGTAACCCAAACTATACCTACAGTGACCCAAATACCTTTACCTACTACACCACTGGTATGCCTATTAGGGGCAATAGATAGTGAAACGTACGAAAAAGGTACATATCTTATGATAACCCGTCTCCTGTACTTGGCCAAAAAATTAATTGTCAGACATTGGATGGCACACACCATTCCTACTAGAAAGCAATGGATAGCGTATGTTAATTCTCTCCTCCTCAGGGAACACCTGACATATCAACACAGGAGCTCCTTAGGTAAATTCACTGCTATTTGGCAGCCCTGGTTGGACGACCCAGGGTTGGCTCCTTTAAGGTTGGCTTTGGACAGATTGCTTGCTTAGATTGTACCCATCGAGAGTAGGCTCATGCTGTACTATTCAGCGACAAGTGTTATGACATCTGTTAAAAGTTGTTAAAGAAGTTTAGTGAGGATATTAGGGTTGAACACAATATTGAACATGGAGAGGAGATGGTTCATCTTTGTATTATATATTTTTTTTTTCCTCTTATAGAAAGGATATGAGGGACGCAGTATTCTTTAATGTGAAATCCTAGATGGCAACCCTATGGGGGGAGGAGGGAGAAGTATGCACATTGTGAACACCATGTATATTTTTTTACTGATTAAAAACCGCTGATTGTTTCATAATCTATATGTAACACTGTGCTTATATCTAATGTGACCGTACGGTCGTTGTGTGCATTGTGTCCTTCCTCTCTCAATAAAAAGTTTCTGATTTAAAAAAAAAGAAAGTGGATCCTCCCCTGCAGCATCGACTCCCACCACTAGAAGCCCTGCAAAAGCCAGGCAGCTGACGGTGTCACCAGGAGAAAACCCAGGAGATCTAAATATGGAGGTGAGTGAGCACAGGCTGCAGAGTGGCCTATTACACCGGCAGCACATGACCCGATAGCAGGGTTTCATACATCTGAACAAACGGTCTCAGATAATCTACTAAAAGACATGCTAATGTCACTAAGATCCTCCCTCCACAATGACATGATACACACAGTAAAGAAGTACCAGGAAGAAATCCAAGCCCTGGGAGACAGGGTTGACCATATTGAAAAAGCAATGGGGGACTACCCCACCTCCTTTAATACAATGGTAGATGCACTTAGTGCTCATGGAGATTAAATAATGTGGATAAAAGACAAATTGGCCGATTTAGAAGGTCCAGGAGGAACAATCTTAAAATAAGAAACATGCCAGAAATGGTTACAGCTGCAGTTACCCAGAAAATGTTCACAGCCCTTGCACCCATACTCTCAGCCATAGAGCTTACAGTGGACTGGGTACATAGAGTACCGAAACCACCATTCCTGGCAGAGGAAATACCCAGAGACATGCTACTCAGGATGCATTTCTTTAAAGCAAAGGAAATCCTCCTTAACACATTCCACAATCCTGACCAGTGGCCTGCACCATATGCCTCACTGCAACTTCTCCCAGATCTTTCCAGGCTACACGGAACCTGGCAACCATTACCAAGGCCCTCCGCAACCACAATATCCCCAATATATTGAAATAACCAGCGACTTTATCAATCTCCTACAATGGCCACACTTCTACGGTGTCCTCCCTAGAAGAAGGACTACAGGTCCTCCTCCAGTGGGGAATATTGCTTGAACTACCCCTGGATCCAGTACAAATACACAGGGCTATGTCCACACAAGAGGAATGGCAGATTGCATAAAACAAGCGTTCTTCTAAGAAGAAGAAAACCAATAATATCTGCCTTCTAATACAACATATCCTCCCCGGCTATGGTCATTATGGATATATATCCAACCTCCACTAGCTACTATGGACATAACATTATGTTCCTGGATCCCCTCATGGATTCAGTTTCTACAAGTTCAGCAAGGTTTTTTTTCTTATTTCAAACTGTCTTGTTTATTTTTTTCTATGTCCTTATGGTACACTGATTTCTCCTAATGGCAAACGGAATGCTACTGGAAACCCTGCATTCTTCAATCAACCTATCTCCCACAATACCTCCCACAATACACAGCGGACTTCCCTACAGAGACCTCAGCACAAAGTTCTTCTGCACGAATATTGTAGCAGTAAGTAAAATGTCCACTGGCATACACACACCATATGACACTTCTCAATGGCTATTAAATGCCTATCCCTGAATGTTAAAGGACTAAATCATCCAGCCAAGGGGTACTCAATGTGAAGAGAAGCCCTTAAAAAACAGGCAGACACACACTGCATTCAGAAAACCCACTTCAGCCCCTTGAACACCCCTAAATGCTCCCTCAAAATTTTTCCACACGTCTTCCTCTCTTGTGCACCCAAAAAAAGAAAAGGGGAGTGCTTTTAGCTATAAAAAATACAGTGACCTTTAAACTAATAACTCGGTCCTAGACACTGAAGGGCGGTATGTCATCATTACTTGTGATTTAAACTCTCACCCATATACTCTAGTTGCCTTATATGCACCCAACGCTCAGCAATTAAAATGTATGCGCAGACTCATCAAGAGAATAAGCCCCATCAAATATGGAAACTTACAGATCTGTGGAGACTTTAACCTTACAACTGACCCACACATGGGCACATCATTTACCTCTACAAAAGGCAAGTCATCACTGCACCAACTACTGCACTAAGAGGAATTATATGATGTCTGTAGATGCCAGCATGCAAACGAAAGAAACTTCACATACTTTTCCCCCAGACATCATACTTATTATCATATTGATATGTTTCTGTCCGATAAATGGATACTGCAGAAAATATCATCATCAACAATACATGAGATAACATGGTCAGATCACGCTGCAGTATCCATTTCTATCACTGAAAAGGGAGCCCCAATCTCAACCCCCATCTGGCGTTGTAAACTTAGAATTCTACAAGAACCCGAAAGCTCCAAACTCAGCCCAGCATATCAAAGAATTTTTTTAATCCATCGAGAAATCTGTAGACAACTTGTTCACCCTTTGGAATGTGCACAAAGTGTATATTAGGGGTATTCTCTTACAACAGGGATCCAAACTCAAAAGATGCTATGGTCTCCACCTAAACAAACTCATAATGGACATCCACAACTTAGAAACAAAAAATAAATCATCACCATCTCCCGAGATAACATCCTCCCTACAAAAACTCAGAGCGGAACTCAGACTTGCATTAATGCAAAAATACGACAAATTCCTCAGAAACCTAAAGCTAGAATTCTACGCTAATGCCAATAGAGCAGGCAAATTCCTAGCACGTAGAATCAAAACAGTCCAATCTAAAATGAGAATTTAATACCTACTACACCATACAAACCGACACAAAATAATTAACCCTCAAGAAATTGCTGACCAATTTGCGGATTACTATGGGGCCCTATACAATCTTAAATACGATCCTCAAACTAGACAACCCACTACCGAAAACGTTGAGGTCTTTCCAGGGAAACTAGATTTACCTAAACTGTCAGAGTCACAACTTGCAATGTTAAATGCCCCCTTCACAGCCCAAGAAATACAGAAGACCATAGCATCTTTACAGATTGGCAAATCACCAGGCCCAGAAGGCCTACAGAACGAATATTATAAAACCTTCCAACCTCTGCTTACCCCATATTTATCCTCAGCATATGCAGCAGCAGCACAAACTTCATCCTTCCCTCATGAAATGCTTAAAGATTATGTGGTGACCCTCCCCAAACTGGGGAAAGAACCAAACACAATAGCAAATTTCAGACCAATATCACTGCTAAATTCCGACATTAAAATCTACGCCAAATTACTAGCACATCAACTATCCACTGTGATACAATCTCTTATAAAAAAAAGACCAGATAGGGTTTGTGAGGGGAAGACAACCTTCTGACGCAACTCAACTTATTTTGAATGCCTTCTCTGCTTCTATCTATTGATGCAGAGAAGGCGTTCGACAGAGTGGACTGGCAATATATGTCGATGGTGTTGAATAGGGATGAGCCGAACACCCCCGGGTTCGGTTCGCACCAGAACATACGAACAGACAAAAGGTTCAAGGTGAACATCCGAACACCATTAAAGTCTATGGGACCCAAACATGAAAAATCAAAAGTGCTCATTTTAAAGGCTTATATGCAATGTTATTGCCCTAAAATGTGTATGGGGACCCGGGTCCTGCCCTAGGGGACATGTATAAATGAAAATAAAAGTATTTAAATCGATCGTTTTTTCAGGAGCAGTGATTTTAATAATGCTTAAAGTGAAAAAAAAATTAAAAATTCCTTTAAATATTGTGCCTGGGGGTGTACTTAGTCTGTGTGTAAAAGGGCGCATCTCTGTGAGGTGTAAAACATAGCCAGGGCAAAATTACATTTCCATAGGAAAAATTGTCATGTATTGCCGTCACTGAAAAAAAATTGAAGTGGGGTTCACCCTAAAATCAAAACTAGACCCTTATCCGAGCATGCAGCCCTGGTCAGTTAGGATGGGGGGGAGCAAGTGCCCCCCCCCCCCCCGAACCGTACCAGGCTACATGCCCTCAACATGGGGAGTATGAGTGCTGTGGGGGAGAGGGGCTCTGCACCCCACCTCAAAGCACCTTGTCCCCATCAACATGCCTGGCTGGTGCTTGTGGGGGTCTGTGGGCGGTGGGGCTTATTGCAATCTGGAAGCCCCTTTTAATAAGGGGGCCCCCAGATCCCACCCCCCCATGTGAATAGGTTTGGGGTACATTGTACCCCTACCCATTCACCAAAAAAGGAGTGTAGTGTAAAAAAAACAAGAGGGAGTCCTTTATTTTGTAAAATAGCTCTTTCTTCTTTCTTCCTCCATCTTCTCCTGGCCCGGTCCTTCTTCTGGTCTTCTTCTTCTTTTAGTCTTCTTGCTTCCTCTCTTTGTCTTCAATCTTCAATCTTCATCTTCTTTCTTCTTTCACCGCCGCCACTCTCTCCGCTGCTGCAGTCCGGCCCCTGAATGGGTGGTCTTCACAATGACAGTTCTTTTATAAGAAGGGGCGGGGCCACCCAGTGACATAAATGGGTGACCCGTCCCCTCTGACATCACATGACCTCAGAAGGGGGTTGGTTCACTCAGTTACATCACTGGGTGGTCCCACCCCTTCTTATAAAAGTACTGTCATTGTGAAGACTGCCCATTCTGGGAGACGCGCAGGGGCCAGACTGCAGAAGAAGAATATGAAGATTGAAGACGTAGAGAGGACGCAAGAAGAAGCAGAAGACCAGAAGAAGGACCGGGCCAGGAGAAGATGGAGGAAGAAAGAAGAAAGAGCTATTTTACAAAATAAAGGACTTGTCAAAAACTGCCTCTTGTTTTTTTTTACACTAGACTCCGTTTTTGGTGAATGGGTAGGGGTGCATGGGGGGGGTCGGGATCTGGGGACCCCCTTATTAAAGGGGGCTTCCAGATTCTGATAAGCCCCCTGCCCACAGACCCCCACAACCACCGGCCAGGGTTGTGGGGATGAGGCTCTTCTCCCCATCAGGGGTGACCTCAAAGCATCCTCCCCATGTTGAGGGCATGCGGCCTGGTATGGTTTGGAGGGTGGGGCGCTCACTTGTCCCCACCCCCTCCTGCCATGCCAGGGCTGCGTGCTCGGATAAGGGTCTGGTTTGGATTTTGGGGGGGACACTACATCATTTTTTAAAAAAATTTGGCATGGGGTTCCCCTTTAAATCCATACCAGACCTGAAGGGCCTGGTTTGGATTTTGGGGGGGGCACATCATTTTTTTTTTAAATTTGGTGCGGGGTTCCCCATAAATTCCATACCAGACCTGAAGGGTCTGGTATGGAATTTAAGGGGAACCCCGTACCAGAAATTTAAAAAAAAATGACGTGGGGTTCCCCTTAAATTCCATACCAGACCTGAAGGGCCTGGTTTGGATTTTGGGGGGAAACCCCGCATCTTTTTTTTTTTAATTTTGGCGCGGGGCCCTGCTGTTGTGAATTTGTTAAAAAAATTGTGATAAAACCTCCCAGTCAAACAGGTGGCGAAAAATTGGGCCTTGGGTGCTGGCGGTGCCAGAACAATGTAACCCCTTGCAGTTACACTTGTTGGGCGCAGGAACGGGCTCTGCTGTTGTAAATTAGTTTAACCACCTATGCCCTGGAACCCTTTTATACACTTGTTGTTTACAAGTAAAGATCATTTCTTTTGCTATAAATTACTTAGAACCCCCAAACATTATATATTTTTTTCCAAGCACCCTAGAGAATAAAATGGCGATCGTTGCAATGCTATTTGTCACATGGTATTTGCGCAGTGGTCTTTCAAGCGCAATTTTTTTGGGAAAAAAATGCTTTATTGTGTTAAAAAATAAGGAGCACAAGGTCTCTAACATCCACCAGCTCTGTTATGTCTTCTTGGAGGAGTGGAAGAGGAATCCAGTGGCAACCTGTGAAGCTCTGGTGAACACCATGCCCAAGAGGGTTAAGGCAGTGCAGGAAAATAATGGTGGCCGCACAAAATATTGACACTTTGGGCCCAATTTGAACATTTTCACTTAGAGGTGTATTCACTTTTGTTGCCAGCAGTTTAGACATTAATGGCTGTGTGTTGAGTTATTTTGAGGGGACAGCAAATGTACACTGTCATATAAGCTGTACACTCACTACTTTACATTGTAGCAAACTGTAATTTCTTCAGTGTTGTCACATGAAAAGTGTAAGGGGGTTAGCTCTGCAGTGGGTGTGTGTGACCCCCTGGAAGGGTTCACTACCCAATTTAGGCACAGCGAGACAGCAGTTGCAGGTGAACACAAAAAGGTAGTTTATTTACACTATTTACAATGTGAAAAACAGCAAAACAAAAACAAACAACAAAATAAATCCTAGGGCACTTGGCCACTGACTGCACGATAGGTTTCCCTGTCTGTCAGCTGGGTTTCCCCAAACAAACGAACAGCCGATGTTCGGATCGAACTCACTTTCATACCGAACGTCCAGCTCATCCCTAGTATTGAACAAATTTGGATTTCATAATTTCATAACAGAAGCAATTCTTGCCCTCTATTCACACCCATCTGCACAAGTATACATCTCTGGGTTCCTATCCAAAACATTCAACATATGAAAAGGAACACGCCAGGGGTGCCTACTATCCCCATACATCTTTAACCTTATGATATAACCCCTGGCATAATCAATTTGCCAAACACCTCCATCACAGGTTTCCAATTCAATGACTAACCACACACCATCAACCTCTTTGCGGATGATGTTATCCTCCTCCTTACCAATCCACTAACCTCACTACCCCAAGCACATCATGTCCTAAAAACATTCAGCTCCATCTCTTACTATTACTTTTCAAAATCCTTAATATTGGACCTAGGAGTCACCACTGAAACGAAAAACTTCCTCCAAAACTTGCTCCCATATAAATGGAGTTCTCAAGGAACTCCCTACCTAGACATTACCCTGACAGCAAAATCTGCACACTTAACCCAGACCAACTACATACCACTAATTCAAAAAATTAAACAACAACTCCAACAAATGCCACAAAAAGAACTTTCATGGACAGGCAGATTAGCAGCATACAAAATGATAATCTTGCCCCAGTTGTTGTATTACTTTAGAGTTCTCCCCATCCACATATCACCCGCACAACTCAAACCCCTATCAGACCTATTAAACAACTACATATGGAACAGCTAAAAACCCAGGTGTGCCCGCAACAACCTAATAAAACATAAATTCATAGGAGGAATGGGGATGATCAATCTGCAAGACTATCAACAAACAACATTGTTAGACCAGCTAAACACTGGTTAAGAAATGATGCAGGCCCATTATGGCTGGAAATTGAATCATTCATGTCACCCACATTGGACATGACATCTATGTTACTAGTAGAGAAATGGAAGAACTTGGACATTTCCTCCTTAACGCCCACAGCAGCAGCGTTCATGCATGCATGGCACAACCTACTGAAACAGGCCAAACAAACCTCACAAACACAGGTACCCACACTTCCAATTCAAATACTAAATACCTTAATCCCATTTATGTACACTAAACTATTACAAGTAAATGGTTTGAACAAAATACAAGATTTTTTCTCTGATAAGAAACTTAAAAAATGGGAAACCTTAAAAAGAGAGTATCATCTTCCCAATAATACTCAATTCACATGCCTCCGCATCTTAACCTTCATGTCTAAACACCCACTGCCAACATTCAACCAACTTACACTGTAGTATGGGAAATTTTCTACTGAAACATTACCCTGAAAAAGGGCATTTCCCTACTCTACAAGCTATTTAACCAGTTGCCGACCGCCCGCCGTGGCTTGACGGCGGCAACTTGGTTTGATATCGCAAACCACCGTCAGGGGACGGAAGCTGCAAGACCACACACTGTGAGCGTGTGTACACTGCTGGAGGAGTGCTCACACGCTCACTGTGGTCCGGGGGGCCAAGGAGCAGGTAGGGTGGACTCACTGTCCTCCGGCTACCTGCGAATGTCCCCCAAGAGTGACAGAATGGGGATCCGTGTATTTAAACATGGATCTCTGTTCTGACAGAGGGGGATTGGATGTGATCGCAGGCTCCCTGTGTATGGGAGCCACGATCACTCTCCTCCCCCAGCCAACCCAGCCCCCATACAGTTAGAACACACACAGGGAATACAGTTAACCCCTTAGAGTGCCCCCTGCAGGTTAACCCCTTCACTGCCAATGGCATTTACACAGTAATCAGTGCATTTTCATAGCAATAATCGCTGTATAAATGTCATTGGTCCCAAAAAAGTGTCAAAATGGTCCGACGTGTCTGCTGCAATATCACAGTCCCAATAAAAATCGCAGATTGCCGCCATTACTAGTAAAAAATAAAATAAAAACCCCATAAATTAATTCTCATCATTCGTAAATGCAGCAACTTTTGCACAAACCAATCAATAAATGCTGATTGCATTTTTTTAACCAAAAATATGAGGAAGAATATAAATAGGCCAGAATCGATGAAAAAAACATGTTTTTTTTGTTATATGTATTATAGCAAAAAAGTAAGAAATATTGTTTTTTTGCAAAATTGTCGCTCTTTTGTTTATAGCAGCGATCAGAATTGACGCAGAGGTGATAAAATATCACTAAAAGAAAGCTATATTTTTGGGGAAAAAAGGACGCAAATTTTGTCTGGGTACAATGTCGCACGCCCGCACAATTGTCAGTTAAAGCGACACAGTGCCGAATCTCAAAAAGTGCTCTGGTCCTAACATGGGAAATCCTTCCGCGGCTGAAGTGGTTAAAGACAAAACAACACCCTATAAATTCCCCCCTATAGTGAAAAGTAGATTTGAATGAAACATACTCCCTGAGCCAATGGAAACACGCAATACAATCTATGTACAAATTCTCAAAATATACCAACCAGTGGCAAATGATGCTCAAACTAATCCACAGATGGCATTACACTCCCTTCAAACTAGTAGAAATTTTCCCAGACAAATTTCCATATTGCTGGAGGAACTGCGGGAAAATAGGAAACCTCTTACATGTCCTATGGGACTGCCAAAATCTTATCAGTTTCTGGAAACAAATATTCCAGCTAATATCATCAATAAGAGGCATCCTCTGCACACGTAATCCAGGTCTAGCAATCCTAAATTTGGGAATTGAAATATTCCCCAATACAATGAGACCAGAAAGACATTCTATTAGGGATTATGATAAACTCGCTGAAATGTAAAAAATGTGATGACCAATGGTCAATTTGGACTGGTAGATACACTTCTTCTATCAACAGTAACAAGCAAAACTAAATGAAACACACAGGTTGTATATCTTGAATGAAACCACTTACAAATGTGTACCACCTCTTTTTCCTTTTTCTTCCCTCTGTTCCTTATTCGTCTATGTTACTTCACTGTTACTGGTTAACTCTATTGTGTGTGATACCAATGGGCAGTACCTCTTCACCCTCTGGCCACATCTAATTCCCGTATGGGGTGGCTGAGTGAGGGAAGAAAGACCCATCAACATGTACTTAGCACAACAAGATGTATTGTATCTTATTCATTCTTTCCAACCAGAACAGAAATCTACTCAGAAGTGATTTTCATGCATAACTCCCTTGTATGTCACACTGTACAATGGAATTGTTTATTGTCAATGTAACAGTTTGGTTTTGAACATCAATAAAAACTATTGAAAGAAAAAAAATAATCAACTTCTGTTGAGTGAGGATGGCAATGCCCTGATCAAAATTCAGCCAGTTCCTGATATACTGGTCACATTTTGATAAGTGATATAATGCCTTGTACCTTTGTATTTGTATTTTGAAAACTAAATAAATACTTAAATAGAAAATTTTGATAAGTGTATGGCCAATTTTAGCATCAGTTAAAGTTGACTTGGAGACAACTCTGAGTAATTTAGTTCAGCTTAAGATGATGTCAGCTGATTTGATTTATTCTTAGGCACATGGAATGACATAACAGCATGACAGAAACTTTAGGTGGCAATTACTCCCTGCACAATAGTTCTTAACTCTTAAGCCATACATTTATAGAAGTGCATGACACATGTTACATAGTTCTTATTATAGTGAACAAACAGCAATCTATATTTGATGGTAACTTCCCCATAGCCTGTCTATATGGCATAAATACAGTATTAAAAAAGAACACTCCTCCCATCAGCTGATTAAAAACACCTCACATTTGTACATTTACCTTATTGAAATTATAAACTTAGTAAAGGTCTGGATAAAAGAAGCCAGGCCTTTAGAGGACAAGATGGACAAGATGGAATTTACATTCAAAGATGCAATGTCAGAGACCATACTTGCTATATGAAATTATTATCATCACAGTTTCTAACACCCATATGCTACTTCAATGTGGATACCAGCCTGTGCATGCTGTGTTAGAAGCTTTTAAAAGAGGAACGTTATATTTTTCACTAACAAATCAATAAAAAAGGTTAAATTATGAAAAAAGAGACAAAACACCAGATACAGTCAGGTCCATAAATATTGGGATATTGATACTATTATAATGTTTTTGGCTCTATACACCACCACAATGGATTTGGAATGTAACGAACAAGATGTGCTTTAACTGCAGACTTTCAGCTTTAATTTGAGGTATTTACATCCAAATCAGGAGAACGGTGTAGGTATAGCAACAGTTTGTATATGTGCCTCCCACTTTTTAAGGGACCAAAAGTAATGGGACAGATTAACAATCATAAATCAAACTTTCACTTTTTAATACTCGGTTGCATATCCTTTGCAGTCAATTACAGCCTGAAGTCTGGAACGCATAGACTTCACCAGACGCTGGGTTTCATCCCTGGTGATGCTCTGCCAGGCCTCTACTGCAACTGTATTCAGTTCCTGCTTGTTCTTGGGGCATTTTCCCTTCAGTTCTGTCTTCAGCAAGTGAAATGCATGCTCAAGCGGATTCAGGTCAGGTGATTGACTTAATTGCATAACATTCCACTTCTTTTCCTTAAAAAACTCTTTGGCTGCTTTCGCAGTATGCTTTGGGTCATTGTCTATCTGCACTGTGAAGCACCGTCCAATGAGTTCTGAAGCATTTGGCTGAATATGAGCAGATAATATTGCCGGAAACGCAGTCACATCATCAATAAATACTAGAGAACCAGTTCCATTGGCAGCCATACATGCCCACGCCATGACACTACCACTACCATGCTTCACTGATGTGGTGGTATGCTTTGGATCATGAGCAGTTCCTTTCCTTCTCCATACTCGGGCGCAGCCCCTTCTCCAGCCACCCCCTCTATGCTAATGGTTAGATTCATGCATAGCATGAATCTATCCATGGTCGCCCGCAACCACTTAATTCATGCGGCCGTCCCTTTGAGGCGCCGGCTGCATGGATTTCAGAATCGTCCCTGGTTTTTGAAGCACCTGATTAGAGCAACAGGCTCTAACAGGCTTCAAAATAGAGTGGATCAGAGCGCACAGCATGGTGCCGCAGAGCCCACTCACGTGTGTTACAAAAGCAAATTAATATTTGCTTTTTTTACACTGAACGCCTCTCAGCCAATCGGGAAGCACCGGTATGTTACTGGTTTCCTGATTGGCTGAGGAGTCAGGTGATCCTATTGGACGCCTTTCTCAGTGGAGGAGGAGGATGCACGGCCAAGCCAAGCAGCTTCCCGCTCGTAGGACACCTGCCTGCCTCCCGCTCCTAGATGGGGTAACTGCTGGACTTTGATGTCCCGACTGCCCTGGGGGGTGCTGGATGCTTTATACCCCTCTTGTCATCGGTATACCCCTCTGGTAATCTGTATACCCCTCTGGTCATCTATATACCCCTCTGGTCATTCTGTATACTCCTCTGGTCATTCTGTATACCCCTCTGGTCATTCTGTTTACCCCTCTGGAAGCATTAGAGTGATATGTTATCTGTATACCCCTCTGGTTATCTGTACACCTGTCTGGTCATCTGTATACCCCTTGGTCATCTGTATTACCCTCTGGTCATTCTGTATATACCTCGGGTCATGCTGTATATCCTTTCTTACACAAGAATAACACAATACATACAAAGTGGGTAGTGCCGTGATAATAACATATCACTCTAATGCTTCCAGTGAATAAAGTGGTGATCACAAATAAGGGTCAGTGAACCAGTAAACCAATTCCTTTGCCTGCAGCAACAGAGCCGTGGAATTGCCTTGGTGAGGGAAACCCCTGCTGACAGTGCTAGGAAATACAATGTTCAGATAGGGGATAAAAAGGCAGTTCACACGTGGAGGGGGTGAGAGGTGGAGCAGATAACGAGGTCACACAATCGTGCTCCCCTACAACACACCCACTCACCGGTCCCGCTGTAAAGGATCGATAGTATGGAGATTTCATTCCCAGCTCTATAGTGGTCCTGGCGGCTCGATCCGGGGTGTTCAGGGTGTCCACATAAAATGAGAAAACTCCATAGTGTAGAACATCGAAGAAGGCAGCACCAATGTAAAATATGCACTCACTTAAGCCTATGAGAAGTCAGACCCGCGAATCTGGAAGTTCCGTGCGTTAAACCTGACTATTGAACCGGAAGTGCGTATGATGCTCTCTGGCTCCTACTGACGCGTTTCGTCATAGCGTTTCGTCATAGAGACGTCATCGGAGGCGGCGCCATCTTAATTCGGCTTTATAAGCTGTAGTGGTAACCCAGCAACCCCTATTCACGTGATCAACGGCAGCCATCTTAGTGCTCCCATTCATAATATGTGATCATCATCCTTCTCAATATAGCAATACAATTAACTTTATATACAACATAATAAATACAGCTTTAATAGAATAAATTAAACCCAGGGAATATGTGTCAATGTATTAAAATATATTTAAAAATGCTGATAAGTAAAAAATGTGTATAAAATATATATATAAGAAAAATGTGTGTATTTAAAAAAGGGGGAAAGTTGCTTACAAACGGAGGCATCAGATAGTAATAAAAATACCTGTAGTTTGGGAAAGGGACTTGTTTGTAAAAATGTACCGTTAGGGATGTGTGGGATGTAAAAACTAGGAATTATACAGAGGAAAGGGGAATGTACAATAAAGAAAAGAGAATGAAGGATGCGAAAAGTAACGACATAAATAATACAACATATATTTCAATTAACATAACGATATAACTCTTCCTACTACTAGTGTATAATACTTACCCTCGTGAT
>BLSH010506261.1:115316-126356 GCA_018402905.1 Glandirana rugosa | reverse complement strand
TGTACACCCCTCTTCTCATGCTGTATACCGCTCTGGTCACGCTGTATACCCTTCTGGTCATCTGTATACCCATCTGGTCATGCTGTATACCCCTCTTGACATGTTGTATACACCTCTGGCCATCTGTATACCCATCTGGTCATCTGTATACCCCTCTGTTCATCTGTATACCCCTCTTTTAATTCTGTATACCCTTCTGGACATCTGTATACCCTTCTGGTCATCTGAACACCCCTCTGGTAATGCTGTATACCCCTCTGGTCAATCTGTATACCCCTTTGGTCATTGTGTATACTCAGATTGTCTGTATACCCCTCTGGTCATGCAGTATACCCCTCTGGTCATCTGTATACCCCTCTGATCATCTGTACACCCCTCTGGTCATGCTGTATACCCCTCTAGTCATTCTTTAAACTTCTCTTGTCATGCAGTATACCCCTCTTGTCATCTATATACCCATCTGGTCATCTGTATACCCCTCTGGAAATGCTTAATACCCCTCTGGTCACGCTGTATACCCCCTAGTCATCTTTATATCCCTCTGATAAACTGTATACTGCTCTGGCCATGCTGTATAGCCCTCTGGTCATCTGTATACCCCTCTGGTCGTGCTGTATACCCCTCTGGTCATCTTTATACCCATCTGGTCATGCTGTATACCCCTCTGATAATCTGTATACCCTTCTGGTCATGCTGTATACCCCTCTGATAATCTGTATACCCTTCTGGTCATGCTGTATACCCCTCTGGTCATCTGTATACCCCTATTATCATCTATATACCCCTCTGGCTATGCTGTATACCAAAATGGTCATTGTGTATACTCATCTGGTCAACTGTATACCTCTCTGGTCATCTGTATACCCCTCTGGTCATCTGTACACCTCTCTGGTCATGCTGTATACCCATCTGGTCATGCTGTATACCTTTCTTGACATGCTCTATACACCTCTGGTCATCTGTATTCAAATCTGGTAATCGGTATACCCCTCTGGTCATCTCTATACTAATCTGGTCATGTTGTATACCCCTCTGGTCATCTGTATACCCCTCTGTTCATCTGTATATCCCTCTTTTCATTCTGTATACCCCTCTGTACATCTGTATACCCCTCTGGTCATCTGAGTACCCCTTTGGTCATTGTGTATACTCCTCGGGTCATCTGTTTACCCCTCTGGTCATGTAGTATACCACTCTGGTCATTTGTATACCCCTCTGGTCATCTGTACAGCCATCTGGTCATGCTGTATACCCCTCTGGTCATGCTGTATACCCGTCTGGTCCTCTTTATACCCATCTGGACATCTGTATACCCTTCTGGTCATCTGAACACCCCTCTGGTAATGCTGTATACCCCTCTGGGCATTCTGCATACCCCTTTGGTCATTGTGTATACTTCTCGGGTTATCTGTAAACCCCTCTGTTCATGCTGTTTACCCCTCTGGTCATGCTGTATATCCCTCTAGTCATGCTGTATACCCCTCTGATCATCTATATACCCTTCTTGTCATGCTGTATACTCCTCTGGTCATGCTGTATACCCCTCTGGTCATCAGTATACCCCTCTGGTCATGCTGTATACCCCTCTGTCCATCAGTATACCCCTCTGGTCATGCTGTATACTCCTCTGGTCATGCTGCACACTCCTCTGGTCATGCTGTACACCCCTCTTGTCATGCTGTATACCCCCTGGTCATCTGTATA
Source organism: Glandirana rugosa (assembly GCA_018402905.1). Taxonomy (NCBI): domain Eukaryota; kingdom Metazoa; phylum Chordata; class Amphibia; order Anura; family Ranidae; genus Glandirana; species Glandirana rugosa. Next base: position 124,652 of record BLSH010506261.1, on the reverse strand, counting down.
CCCCTCTGGTCATGCTATATACCCCTCTGGTCATCTATATACCCCTCTGGTCATACTTATACCCCTCTGGTCAACTGTATACCCCTCTGGTCATTCTGTATACCCCTCTGGTCATCTGTATACCCCTCTGGTCATCTGTATACCCCTCTGGTCATGCTTTATACCCCTTTGGCCATTGTGTATATTCTTCTTGTCATCTGTATACCTCTCTAGTCATGCTGTATACCCCTCTGGTCATCTGTATACCTCTCTGGTCATCTGTACACCCCTCTTCTCATGCTGTATACCGCTCTGGTCACGCTGTATACCCTTCTGGTCATCTGTATACCCCTCTGGTCATGCTGTATACCCCTCTTGACATGTTGTATACACCTCTGGTCATCTGTATACCCACCTGGTCATCTGTATACCCCTCTGGTGATTCTTATACCCCTCTATTCAACTGTATACCCCTCTGGTCATCTGTATATTCTTCTGGTCATGTTAAATACCCCTCTGGTCATCCGTATACCCCTCTGTCCATCTGTGTACCCCTCTTTTCATTCTGTATACCCCTCTGGTCATCTGTATACCCCTCTGGTCATTCTGTATACTCCTCTGGTCACGCAGTATACCCCTCTTATCTATATACCCATCTGGTCATCTGTATACCCCTCTGGAAATGCTTAATACACCTCTGGTCATGCTGTATACCCCTCTAGTCATCTGTATATCCCTCTGATCAACTGTATACTGCTCTGGCCATGCTGTATAGCTTCTGGTCATCTGTATACCCCTCTGGTCGTGCTGTATACCCCTCTGATCATCTGTATACCCTTCTGGTCATGCTGTATACTCCTCCTGTCATGCTGTATACCCCTCTGGTCATCTGTATAACCCTCTGGTCATGCTGTATACCCCTCTGGCCATCAGTATACACCTCTGGTCATGCTGCATACTCCTCTGGTCATGCTGTATACTCCTCTGGTCATGCTGTATTCTACCCTTTTCATGCTGTATACACCTCTGGTCATGCTTTATACCCCTCTGGTCATGCTGTATACCCACCTGATAATCTGTATACCCTTCTGGTCATATGTATACCCCTCTGGTCATGCTGTATACACCTCTGGTGATGCTGTATTCCCCTCTGGTCATGCTGTATACCCCTCTTGTCATCTATATACCCATCTGGTCATCTGTATACCCCTCTGGAAATGCTTAATACCCCTCTGGCCATGCTGTATAGCCCTCTGGTCATCTGTATACCCCTCTGGTCGTGCTGTATACCCCTCTGGTCCTCTTTTATACCTCTCTGGTCATGCTGTATACCCCTCTGATCATCTGTATACCCTTCTGATCAAGCTGTATACCCCTCTGGTCATGCTGTATACCCCTCTTGTCATGCTGAATACCCCTCTTGACATGCTGTATGCCCTTCTTGTCATGCTCTATACCCCTCTGTATACATCTGTATACCCCTATTATCATCTATATACCCCTCTGGTCATTCTGTATACCCTTCTGGTCATCTGTATACCCCTCTGGTCATCTGAATACCCCACTTGTCATTCTGTATAACCCTCTAGTCATCTGTAAACCCCTCTGGTCATGCTGTATACCCCTTTGGTCATTGTGTATACTCATCTGGTCATCTATATACCTCTCTGGTCATGCTGAATACCCCTCTGGTCATCTGTACACCCTTCTGGTCATGCTTTATACCCTTCCTGACATGCTCTATACACCTCTGGTCATTTGTATGCAAATCTGGTCTCGTTGTATACCCCTCTGGTCATCTGTATACCCCTCTGTTCATCTGTATACCCCTATTTTCTTTCTGTATACCCCTCTGTACATCTGTATACCCCTCTGGTCATCTGAATACCCCTTTGGTCATTGTGTATACTCCTTGGGTCATCTGTTTACCCCTCTGGTCATGCAGTATACCACTCTGGTCATCTGTATACACCTCTGGTCATCTGTACACCCCTCTGGTCATCTGTATACCCCTCTAGAGATGCTGTATACACCTCTGGTCATCTTTATATCCTTCTGGTCATCTATTCACCGCTCTGGTCATGCTGTATACCCCTCTGGTCATGCTGTATAACATTCTGTTCATTTGAATAGCCTTCTGGTCATGCTGTATACCACTCTTGACATGCTGTATACACCTCTGGCCATCTGTATGCCCATCTGGTCATCTGTATACCCCTCTGGTCATCTGTATACTAATCTGGTCATGTTGTATACCCCTCTGGTCATCTGTATACCCCTCTGTTCATCTGTATACCCCACTTTTAATTCTGTATACCCATCTGGACATCTGTATACCCTTCTGGTCATCTGAATACCCCTCTGGCAATGCTGTATACCCCTCTGGTCATGCTGTATACTCCTTGGGTCATCTGTATACTCCTCTGGTCATGCAGTATACCCCTATGGTCATCTGTATAACCCTCTAGTCATGCTGTATACTCCTCTGGTCATCTGTATAACCCTCTGGTCATGCTGTATACCCCTCTGGCCATCAGTATACCCCTCTGGTCATGCTGTATACACCTCTGGTCATGCTGTATACCCCTCTGGTCATGCTGTATACCCCTCTGATAATCTGTATACCCATCTGGTCATATGTATACCCCTCTGGTCATGCTGTATACACCTCTGGTCATGCTGTATACCCCTCTGGTCATACTGTATACCCCCCTTATCATCTATATACCTGTCTGGTCATCTGCATACCCCTCTGGAAATGCTTAATACCCCTCTGGTCATGCTATATACCCCTCTGGTCATCTGTATATCCCTCTGATCAACTGTATACTACTCTGGCCATGCTTATATCCCTCTGGTCATCTGTATACCCCTCTGGTCGTGCTGTACAACCCTCTGGTCATCTTTATACCCCTCTGGTCATGCTGTTAACCCCTCTGATCATCTGTATACCCTTCTGATCATGCTGTATACCCCTCTGGTCATCTGTATACCCCTCTTGTCATGCTGTATACCCCTCTGGTCATCTGTATACCCCTCTGGTCATCTGAATATCCCTCTTGTCATTCTGTATAACCCTCTAGTCATCTGTAAACCCCTCTGGTCATGCTGTATACCCCTTTGGTCATTGTGTATACCCATTTGGTCTTCTATATACCTCTCTGGTCATGCTGAATACCCCTCTGGTCATCTGTACACCCTTCTGGTCATGCTGTATACCCATGTGGTCATGCTGTATACCCTTCTTGACATGCTCTATACACCTCTGGTCATTTGTATGCAAATCTGGTCATCTGTATATCCTTCTGGTCATCTGTAAACTAATCTGGTCTCTTTGTATACCCCTCTGTTCATCTGTATACCCCTCTTTTCTTTCAGTATACCCCTCTGTACATCTGTATACCCCTCTGGTCATCTGAATACCCCTTTGGTTATTGTGTATACTCCTTGGGTCATCGGTTTACCCCTCTGGTCATGCAGTATACCACTCTGGTCATCTGTATACCCCTCTGGTCATCTGTACACCCCTCTGGTCATCTGTACACCCCTCTGGTCATCTGTACACCCCTCTGGTCATCTGTATACCCCTCTAGAGATGCTGTATACACCTCTGGTCATCTTTATATCCTTCTGGTCATCTATTCACCCCTCTGGTCATGCTGTATACCCCTCTGGTCATTCTGTATAACATTCTGTTCATTTGAATAGCCTTCTGGTCATGCTGTATACCACTCTTGACATGCTGTATACACCTCTGGCCATCTGTATGCCCATCTGGTCATCTGTATACTAATCTGGTCATGTTGTATACCCCTCTGGTCATCTGTATACTCCTCTGTTCATCTGTATACCCCACTTTTAATTCTGTATACCCATCTGGACATCTGTATACCCTTCTGATCATCTGAATACCCCTCTGGCAATGCTGTATACCCCTCTGGTCATTCTGCATACCATTTTTGGTCATTGTGTATACTCCTTGGGTCATCTGTATACTCCTCTGGTCATGCAGTATACCCCTATGGTCATCTGTATACCCCTCTGATCATCTGTATAACCCTCTGGTCATGCTGTACACTCCTCCTGTCATGCTGTATACCCCTCTGGTCATCTGTATAACCCTCAGGTCATGCTGTATATCCCTCTGGCCATCAGTATACCCCTCTGGTCATGCTGTATACTCCTCTGGTCATTCTGTATACTACCCTTTTCATGCTGTATACACCTCTGGTCATGCTGTATACCCCCCTGGTCATGCTGTATACCCCTCTGATAATCTGTATACCCATCTGGTCATATGTATACCCCTCTGGTCATGCTGTATACACCTCTGGTCATGCTGTATACCCCTCTGGTCATGCTGTATACCCCCTTATCATCTATTTACCCATCTGGTCATCTGCATACCCCTCTGGAAATGCTTAATACCCCTCTGGTCATGCTGTATACCCCTCTGGTCATCTGTATATCCCTCTGATCAACTGTATACTACTCTGGCCATGCTTATATCCCTCTGGTCATCTGTATACCCCCTCTGGTCATGCTGTACACCCCTCTGGTCATCTTTATACCCTTTTGGTCATGCTATTAACCCCTCTGATTATCTGTATACCCTTCTGATCATGCTGTATACCCCTCTGGTCATCTGTATAGCCCTCTGGTCATGCTGTAAACTCCTCTGGTCATGCTGTATACCCCTATGATCATCTGTATACCCCTCTTGTCATGCTGTATACCCCTCTTGTCATCTGTATACCCCCTTTATCATCTATATACCCCTCTTGTCATTCTGTATACCCCTCTGGTCATCTGTATACCCCTCTGGTCATCTGAATACCCCGCTTGTCATTCTGTATAACCCTCTAGTCATCTGTAAACCCCTCTGGTCATGCTTAATGCCCCTTTGGTCATTGTGTATACTCATCTGGTCATCTATACACCTCTCTGGTCATGCTGTATTCCCCTCTGGTCATCTGTATACCCCTCTGGTCATCTGTACACCCCTTTGGTCATGCTGTATACCAATCTGGTCATGCTGTATACCCTTCTTGACATGCTCTATACACCTCTGGTCATTTGTATACAAATCTGGTCATCTGTAAACCCCTCTGGTCATCTGGATACTAATCTGGTGTTGTTGTATACCCCTCTGGTCATCTGTATACCCCTCTGTATATCTGTCTACCCCTTTGGTCATTGTGTATACTCCTCGGGTCATCTGTTTACCCCTCTGGTCATGCAGTATACCACTCTGGTCATCTGTATACCCCTCTGGTCATCTGTACACTCCTCTGGTCATGCTGTATACCCCTCTGGTCATGCTGTATACCCGTCTGGTCCTCTTTATACCCCTCTGGTCATCTGTATACCCCTCTAGAGATGCTGTATACACTTCTGGTCATCTTTATATCCCTCTGGTCATCTATTCACCCCTCTGGTCATGCTGTATACCCATCTGGTCGTGCTGTGTACCCTTCTGTTCATTTGTATAGCCCTCTGGTCATGCTGTATACCACTCTTGACATGCTGTATACACCTCTGGCCATCTATATGCCCATCTGGTCATCTGTATACCCATCTGGACATCTGTATACCCTTCTGATCATCTGAATACCCCTCTGGTAATGCTGTATACCACTCTGGTCATTCTGCATTCCCCTTTGGTCATTGTGTATACTCCTTGGGTCATTTGTATATCCCTCTGGTCATCTGTATACCCCTCTGATCATCTGTAAACCCTTCTGGTCATGCTGTATACCCGTCTGGTCATCTTTATACCCCTCTGGTCATCTGTATATCCCTCTAGATATGCTGTATACACCTCTACTCATCCGTATACCCGCCTGGTCATCTGTATACCACTTTGTTCATTCTTTAAAGCTCTCTGGTCATCTGTATATCCCTCTGGCCATTTTGTATTCCCCTCTGGTCATCTTTATACTACTCTTGACATGTTGTATACCTCTCTGGTCATTCTGTATACTCCTCTGGTCATGCAGTATACCCCTCTGGTCATCTATATACCCATCTGGTCATCTGTATACCCCTCTGGAATTGCTGCATACCCCTCTGGTTATGCTGAATACTACTCTGGTCATTTGTATATCCTTCTGGTCATCTGTATACCGCTCTGGTCATGCTGTATAGCCCTCTGGTCATTTGTATACCCCTCTGGTCATACTGTATACCCCTGTGGTCATCTGTATACCACTCTGTCCATCAGTATACCCCTCTGGTCATGCTGTATACTCCTCTGGTCATGCTGTATACTACTCTTGTCATGCTGTATACATCTCTGGTCATGCTGTACACCCCTCTTGTCATACTGTATACCCCTCTGGTCATCTGTATACCCCTCTGGCCATGCTGTATACACTTCTGGTCATGCGGTATACCCCTCTGGTCATGCTGTATACCCCTATTGTCATCTGTATACCCCTCTGGTCATCTTTATACCCCTCTTGTCATCTGTATACCCCTCTGGCCATGCTGTATACCCCTCTGGCCATGCTGTATACCCCTCTTGTCATTCTGTATTCCCCTCTGGTCATCTGTATACTCCTCAGGTCATGCTGTTTACCCCTCTGATCATCTCTATTCACCTCTGGTCATCTGTATATCCCTCTGGTCATTCTGTATACCCCTCTGGTCATCTGTATACCCCTCTGGTCATGCTTTATACCCCTTTGGCCATTGTGTATACTCCTCTCGTCATCTGTACACCTCTCTTTTCATTCTGTATACCCCTCTGGTCATCTGTATACCCCTCTGGTCATTCTGCATACCCCTTTGGTCATTGTGCTTACTCCTCGGGTCATCTGTATACCCCTCTGGTCATGCAGTATACCCCTCTGGTCATCTGTACAACCTTCTGGTCATGCTGTATACCCCTCTGGTCATGCTGTATACCCGTCTGGTCATCTTAATACCCCTCTGGTCATCTGTATACCCCTCTAGACATGCTGTATACACCTCTGCTCATCCGTATACCCATCTGGTCATCTGTATACCCCTTTGGTCATTCTTTAAAGCTCTCTGGTCATCTGTATACCCATCTGGCCTTTCTGTATACCCCTCATCTTTATACTACTCTTGTCATGTTGTATTCCTCTCTGGTAATCTGTATACCCCTCTGGTCATCTGTATACCCCTCTTGTCATTCTGTGTACCCCGTTGGTGATCTATATAACCCTCTGGTTATTCTGTATACTCCTCTGGTCATGCTGTATATCCCTCTTGTCATCTATATAACCATCTGGTCATCTGTATACCCCTCTGGAAATGCTTAATACCCCTCTGTTCATGCTGTATACCCCTCTGGTCATCTGTTAATCCCTCCGATCAACTGTATACTGCTCTGGCCATGCTGCATAGCCCTCTGGTCATCTGTATACCCCTCTGGTCATGCTGTATACTCATCTGATCACCTGTATACCCTTCTGATCATGCTGTATACCCCCCCTGTCAGGCTGTATACCCCTCTGGTCATCTGTATAACCCCCTGGTCATGCTGTATACCCCTCTGGTCATGCTGCATACTCCTTTGTTCATGCTGTATACTCCTCTGGTCATGCTGTATACACCTCTGGTCATGCTGTATACCCCTCTGGTCATGCTGTATACCCCTCTGATCATCTGTATACCCCTCTGGTCATATGTATACCCCTATGATCATCTGTATACCCATCTGGTCATGCTGTATACTACTCTTGTCATGCTGTATACCCCTCTGATCATGCTGTATATCCCCCTGGTCTTTCTGTATACTCCTCTGTTCATGCTCTTTACACCTCTGGAAAAGCTGTATACCCCTATCTGACGATGCTGTATACCCCTCTGGTCATGCTGTATACTCCTCCGGTCATGCTGTATACCCCCCTGGTCATGTTTTATACTCCTCTGGTTATGCTATATACCCCTGGGTCATGTGTACACCCCTCTGGTCATGCTGTATACACCTCTGGTCATGCTGTATACCCCTCTGGTTATGCTGTATACCCCTCTGGTTATGCTGTATACCCATCTGGTCATCTGTATACCCCTCTGGAAATGCTTAATACCCCTCTGGTCAGGCTGTATACCCCTCTGGTCATCTGTATATCCCTCTGATCAACTGTATACTGCTCTGGCCATGCTGTATAGCCCTCTGGTCATCTGTATACCCCTCTGGTCGTGCTGTATACTCCTCTGGTCATCTTTATACCCATCTGGTCATGCTGTATACCCCTCTGATAATCTGTATACCCTTCTGATCATGCTGTATACCCCTCTGGTCATCTGTATACCCTTCTGGTCATGCAGTATACCCCTCTGGATATGCTGTATACCCCTATGGTCATCTGTATGCCCCTCTTCTCATGCTGTATACCCCTCTGGTCATCTGTATACCCCTATTATCATCTATATACCCCTCTGGTTATGCTGTATACCCCTCTGGTCATCTGTATACTCTTCTGGTCATGCTGTATACCCCTCTGGTCATCTGTATACCCCTCTGGTCATCTGAATACCCCTCTTGTCATTCTGTATAACCCTCTAGTCATCTGTAAACCCCTCTGGTCAGGCTGTATACCCCTTTGGTCAATGTGTATACTCATCTGGTCAACTGTATACCTCTCTGGTCATGCTGTATACCCCTCTGGTCATCTGTACACCCCTCTAGTCATGTTCTATACCCATCTGGTCATGCTGTATACCCTTCTAGACATGTTCTATACACCTCTGGTCATCTGTATACAAATCTGGTCATCTGTATACCCCTCTGGTCATCTCTATACTAATCTGGTCATGTTGTATACCCCTCTGGTCATCTGTATACCCCTCTGTTCATCAGTATACCCCTCTTCTCATTCTGTATACCCCTCTGTACATCTGTATACCCCTCTGGTCATCTGATTACCCCTTTGGTCATTGTGTATACTCCTCGGGTCATCCGTGTACCCCTCTGGTCATACAGTATACCACTCTGGTCATTTGTATACCCCTCTGGTCATCTGTACACCCATCTGGTCATGCTGTATACTACTCTGGTCATGCTGTATACACCTCTGCTCATGCTGTATACCCCTTCGACATATGTCTACTGCTCTCCCCATATGTCGTACTGGTCTCCCCATATATCTACTGTTCTCTCCATATGTCTACTGGTCTCCCCATATGTCGTACTGTTCTCCCCATATGCCTACTGGTATCCCGATATGTCGTACTGGTATCTCCATATGTCTTACTGGTTTCCCCACATGCCTACTAGTCTCACCATATGTCGTACTGGTCTCCCCATATGTCGTACTCGTCTCCACATATGTCGTACTGGTCTCATCATATGTCGTACTGGTCTACCCACATGTCTACTGGTCT
>BLSH010506261.1:71817-86948 GCA_018402905.1 Glandirana rugosa | reverse complement strand
GATTTTAGAACAATAATCGTTCCCTTAAAGCAACAGACTCTCCCTAGTCCAGTCAGATCGTTCTGTGCAGCTGGATGAGGTCTGCAATCTGTCCCTCAAAGCAGCAGTACTAGTATATCTCCCTAGTTCACAATCAGATCGTTCAGTAATGCAGGATGAGATGTTCTGCAATCTGTCCCTCACAGAGCCAGCAGCATCCTCTCCCTAAACTATCCTGAGAGCATATGACATGCAGCACAGTGACTCCAGCCCCATATAGAGGCTGGGTCACATGGTGCACTAGTAGGCATGGCTGTGCTGGCTTCTAGGGAAAACCAGTGAAACACTTGTTGATTGGCTGCCCTTGGCAGCTGTTCAACATGTGGAATAAAATACCAGAACCCCGGACCCGAACCCGGACTTATTTTGAAAAGTCCGGGTTTGGGTCTGGGTCCCGGACACCCCAAAGTTCAGTACGGACCTGAACTTTACAGTCCGGGTTCCCTCAACTCTACTCATTATGTCTCCTAGAATATACGTTGGGTTGTTTACTTTCCAAAATGGGGTCATTTTTCGGGCGTTTCCATTGTCCTGGTCCTCCAGTACCTTCAAAAGTGGAAGAGGTAGTCAAGAAATTAAATGTGTATCTTATGTCCCTAGAACACCTGATGGTGCTCCCTGCATGTTTGACCTCTGTATGTGGCAAGGCTGTGTAAAAGTCTCACACATGTGGTATGGCCATACTCAGGAAGAGTAGCAGAATGTATTTTAGGGTGTAATTTGTGGTATGCATATGCTGTGTGTGAAAAATAACCTGTTAACCACTTGCCGACCAGCCGCCATCGTTTGGCGGTGGCAGGTCGGCTCTATTGCACTGTATGGCAGCGCTTTAACTGCTTCCCGAGCGCCCACCTTGGATTGACGGCAGCAGCATGGCACCGCTACGTGAATCGCTGACATCTAACGGCACAACCGTGCAATTGTCAGTTAAAGCAACGTAGTACCGTATCGCAAAAAGTGCTCTGGTCAGGAAGGGGGCAAATCCTTCCAGGGCTGAAGTGATTAAGAGACCATAGGGGGCATGCATGTACACCCACTGAACGTCTCTAGAGCCAATGCACGTGGCCGGCGGGCACGATGTCTGCCGGCCACCCGGGATCACTCCTCACAGAGCCAGAATGGAGATCTGTTCATGTAAGCAAGCGGATCTATGTTTTGACAGGGAGGTGGAGAGGGATCTGCTATTCGAAGTAATCTGGAACAGCGATTGCTCTCCACCCCCAGTCAGTACACTCCCTCCACAGTTAGAAACACCCCCTAGGGAACACTTAACCCCTTGACTGCCCCCTAGTGTTAACCCCTTCACTGCCAGTGAAATTTACACAGCAATCAGTGGCTATTTTTAGCTCTGTCAATGGTCCCAAAAAGTGTCAAAAGTGTCTGATCTGCAATATCGCAATCCTGATAAAAATCGCAGATCACCTCCATTACTAGTAAAAAAAAAAAAAATGCCATAAATCTATTCCCATGGTTTGTAAATGAGATAACTTTTGCGCAACCCAATCAATATACACCTATTGCGATTTTTTTTTTTACCAAAAATATGTAGAAGGATATATATCGGCATAAACTGAGGAATTAATTTCTTTTTTTATATTTATTTTGGATATGTATTATAGCAAAAAGTAAAAAAAAAATGTTTTTTTTTTTTATATTCAGATGGTATCCCAGGTGACCAGAGTTTTAGTTTTTCTGCTTTAATGTAAGCTAGCTCTGCTCTACCTTATCTTACTTTAGTATACTTTACTTCAAACTGTACATTTAATTTAACTGAGCTTAGTAGAATCAATACACATGAGAAATAATATTCCATCTGTAAATAATCGGCTATTGGCAAAATTATTAGGTTATACTTTAATTTTAACTCCAATTAAAGCACAGAATACCATTTCATACGTAAAGCTGCCTTTCCATGCCAAATGTCTTCTCAAAGATATAGGGAAAATTGCCATTGGCCTGGAGGGGCATTTTTAGGATTGTGAAAAACCAAGGGTACCCTTGTGCCCATTAAAATGGAAAAGCTGCCATGAATGGTGAGTGTGACACATCACAATGAACAATTTGTGTGGCACTTCACTCCTGGAAGGATTTCCCACTGTAGGACCAGAGCATTTTTTGCGATTCGGCACTGCGTTGCTTTAACTGACAATTGCGCGGCCGTGCAATGTTGTACCCAAACAAAATTTGTGTATTTTTTCCCACAAATAGAGCTTTCTTTTGGTGGTATTTGATCACCTCTGCATCATTTCTGATCACCGCTATAATCAAAAAAAGAGTGACAATTTTGCAAAAAAAAACCAATATTTCTTACTTTTTGCTAAATTACAAATCCAAAAAAATATATAAAAAAACAAATGTATTCATCGGTTTTGGACGATTTATATTCTTCCTCATATTTTTGGTAAAAAAAAATGCAATTGGCGTTTATTGATTGGTTTGCGCAAAAGTTGATGCGTTTACAAACCATGAGAATTCATTTCTGGCATTTTTACATATTTTTTTTTACTAGTAATGGCGGCAATCTGCGATTTTTATCAGGACTGCGATATTGGGGCATACATGCCAGACATTTTTGACACTTTTTGGGACCAATGACATTTATACAGTGATCAGAAATTTAAATAGCCACTGATTACTGTATGAATGTTATTGGCAGTGAAGGGGTTAACCTGTAGGGGGAGATCTAGGGGTTAACTGTGTTCCCTAGGCGTTTTCTAACTCTGAGGGGGTTGGGCTGTCAGGGGCATAAGAGATCTAACTGATCCCATTGACAGGGATCAGTAGATCTCTTACATGCAGTTCTTTCCCTTTGGCAGGTCATTGTGGCTCGCCGGCAGACATTGGGTCCGCCCAAGCTGCGGACACACTCCTCCAGAAGAGCACGCGGCCGGTGGTGCGCTCTCGCCCCCTAGCTGCGTGCGAGAATCACCGCTTATATACAGCGTTTCGCGGAATAGCTCCACATTGCTGCAGTAGACGGTAGGGAACCGGTAAAAGGGACATAGTTAAATAAAAGCATTAGCCTATTTTCGTGTCAATTCTTTGTATTGAAATTTTTTTATCAGAATAACAGAATAAAAAGAAAGAGTTAGCCAGAGTTTGACAGTCTTATATTCTCATACAAAGAAAGAGCAAGATACACAAATAAATGCCTACACCACATGTTGTTATCAAGGGGAGGAATGGACCAATAAACATAAATAAATTGATAGAAAAGAGCAAACCTATAATGAACCAGATAGGTCCCGCCACCCCTCTGATTACCCCATCTGGGATCAAACTGTAACCGGAAAGACAGACAACAACCCACTCCGCTTCTATCATTATTAAATGACCAGAAAATTATCTTGGCATAACCAAAGTCCTGTCTAAGAGAGGGGAAGGAACCAAAAAGGCCATAACACAAGCCCAAAGGACATTTTGAGAGTATAGCCACTACCCACCTCAAACCTCAGGGATGGGGGGGAGGGGAACTTCACAAGTACCAGTAAATCCCCAGCTAACGTAACAAGACAGAATAGCAAAACCGAGGAGAAAAAGAAATAGTAGATATAGGGGAGATAAGAGTAAAGAAGCAAAAGGTGACTGAAGAGAAGAAAGGAAGGCATCAGGTAATCTATTCAAAATGGTAAGTGTGGGTTACAAACGGGAGCTTTAGGTAAATTTTCCACGGTTCCCAAACTAAATCAAATTTAGAAGAAGAAGTATCCATAATAATATTAGCAAGCCTTTCCTGAACCATGATCCAGGAAATTTTTTGCTTTGCCTCAGCGAAGGCAACCGATGGGCGTTTCCAAGACCTGGCTATTGTGATCTTGGCTCAAAGCAAGATAAAATGTAGAAGTTTAAATACAGGTTTGGAAATACCAACGGGTTTAGCATTAAGAAGGGCTACCTCTGGACTCTGGGGGACTGAGAGACCCGAGACCCTACGAATCAAGTGGAAAATCGTGTTCCAAAATCCCCTAAGGCGAGGGCATTCCCACCAAATGTGTAGGAAGGAGCCCAAATGACCACACCCTCTGAAGCAAAGGTTATAGGAATTTGGAAACATAGCTGCTAACTTAGTTGGTACCAAGTACCAGCGGGTAATAACCTTTAAATCTGCCTCCCTCAAGGTAATGTTAGCGATCCCTTTGAAGCATCTTAGGAACAAGGCTTTCCACCTGTCTACCTCCCAATCCACTTCCAGATCCCTCTCCCATTTCTCCGCAAAAGGGGGTTTGGTTGAATTCTCCGTCAGAGATGCGTAAATCAAGGTGATACCACCCCTTTGATCTTCAGTTACCGAACACCATTTTTCAAAAGGCGTAATACCTGCATGATCATTTCTAGATTTCCACCAGTTGGTCAGAAAGTGATTTATTTGGAGGAAACAAAATTTTTCAGAAGATGGCATATCTAATTTGTCAATGCAATGTGATAGAGATACAGGGCCGGCAGGAGTTAGAAAGTGGCCTATTCGGTATAAGCCCTTATCTGTCCACCATTTAAAAGCGCTGATGTCTAAACCAGGTGGGAATTGAGGATTATTAAAGAGGTGAGTAAGTGGGCAGAGACTCAAGATTAAATAATTGGATTTAAGAACTGAGTCACTGAGGGCGATAGAATGAGACAGAGTAGGGGCAAGTATTGGGGGCCTCAGTTTATGAGGGGCCCCCACTAGAAAATCAATAGTGTTGAGGGGTACCGCCTGTCTTTCTATTTTAATCCAGTCCGGTTTAATCCCTCTGGAGAAGACGGTAGAAAACTGAGCCAACTGAGCTGCCTGATAATATTTGTATAGGTGAGGGAGTCCCAGGCCCCCTTGATTACGTCTCCTGTAAAGAACATTAGCCGAGCATCTAAAGCCTTTACGGGCCCATATAAATTTCAAAATTTGGGATTGCAATTTTTGTAAGTTAGACTTCCTAATTGGAATAGGGAGAGCTCTAAAAAAATATAGGATCCTGGGTAAGAGGGTCATTTTGATTGCGTGTATCCTACCCAGCCATAAAAGGCCCTCCTGATCCCATCTGGTAAGGTCGTCTGCTAATTTCTTTAGTAGGGGAGGGTAGTTGGCTTTGTAAAGTTGGTTGATGCTGGCTGACAGATTGACCGCCAAGTAAGGTAACTGAGATGTGTTCCATGTGAATTTGTAGAGATCTTTAAGTCGCAGAATAATTGAGTCAGGGGTCGAGATGTTCAAAGCTGCGGATTTGGACCAATTCACGTGGAGCCCAGAAGCTTCACTAAAGATTTGGAAAAGTTTGATAACCCGAGGAGTGGATTTGAGAGGAGAAGAGATGAATAAGAGCAAGTCGTCAGTAAATAATGCGCATTTATGCGACAAGGATCCACATTTTATCCCTTGGATGTCTGGGTCATCCCTAATGGCAATGGCCAGAGATTCCATCGCAATTGCGAATATTAAAGGGGATAAAGGGCATCCCTGCCTAGTACCCCTAAAGATGGGAAAAGGGTCCGAATAGTAATTTTGTAATTTGACCTGGGCACATGGGTTCGAGTATAGGGTCCTAAGAGTTTGAAGAAATCTAGGGCCAAAACCCCATCTACCTAACACCTCAAAAAGATAGGACCAATCAACTGAGTCAAAGGCTTTTTGTAAGTTAACAGACAAAAGGTACCCCTCGCAATGAGGGCCCCCATCCCAACTTGAATTAAGAAGAGATATGATGTCCACTGCTCTGCGGATCTGATCTGGTCCTTGCCTGCCCGGGATAAAACCTACCTGGTCTTTATGGATGTAATTACCTATAAAATTGGACAATCTATTTGCTAGAACTTTAGTCAAAATTTTGAGATCATTATTGATCAAAGAAATAGGTCTGTAATTACTGACATCTGAGTGATCTTTCCCAGGCTTGGGGATAACTGAAATGAAGGCCCTATTATTAACACTCAGCAGCCCTGATCCTACCCTTAAAGAATTAAAGAATTTTGTTAAATAAGGGACAAGTACCGGGCCAAATGTCTTGTAGTAGCGCGTGGAAAAACCATCTGGACCAGGGGCCGAGCCCTTCTTGAGATTCCTAATTACCTCCAACACTTCTGTGTCAGTAATAGGCAGTTCCAGAGAGGCTATATGATCCTCAGAGAGTTTAGGAAGAGTAATGGAACTTAAAAAGGTTTCAAGGGAAGGAGAGGGAATCGCACTCCCTGCTTCATAAAGTTTAGCGTAGAAATTTTGAAAAGTGGACATAATCCGTTTTGGGTTCTGAGTGAGGTCTCCCGATTGGTCCTTGATCTTTGGAAAGGAGAAAGAGCAACATTTGGGGGACAACCTGGCAGCCAACCTGGGACCTATGTGATCTCTTTGCAGGTAGGAATGAGCTCTAGACCATTGAATTTGTTTCTTGGAGCTGGCAGTGAGGGCGAGGTTTAAAGCAACCTTCGCTGCTTCGAGCTGAGTCCAGGAACGGGGAGACGGATTTTTCTTATGGGATCTAGCCAGGTCATAAATGTCGTGTTCCAGCCTGACAATATCAGCTCTCCGCTCCCTTCTTAGCCTAGCTGCTAACTGAATGAATTCTCCCCTTACAACCCCTTTATGTGCTGCCCAAAGTATTGGGGGCGAGACTTCCCCATTATCGTTCCTGAGAATGTAATCCTTAATTTCCTTTTCTAACATTGTGCAGTGCACTGGGTTATTCAGGAGAGACTCATTCAAGTGCCATTGGGGATTCCTTTTTAGCCCAAGATCAGCTTTGACAAGTATTATTACCAGTGAATGATCTGACATAGGGGAATCTTTAATATAGGATCTAGAAACCAAGGGAGACATAGAGGCTAGTACAAAAATCTGATCTATTCTGGCCATACTCTTATGTGGAGCGGAGAAGTGAGTATAGTGCCTCGCCTTAGGATTTTGTTCCCTCCAAATATCTATGAGACCTAACAAAAAGAGAAGTCTGGCAAATTTAATGCTATATTTAGGTGGGCGAATTAGGCGTGGTGTTCCTGGGCCTGACTTATCGAGCCCAGAGTCTATGGCTATATTGGAGTCCCCTCCCAAAATTACAGACCCTTCGAGATGGGGCATGATAAGATTAAGCAACCCATGAAGAAATTTAGCTTGACCAAAGTTCGGTGCATAATACGATAAAAAAAAAGAGTATATTGTACCCCCTAAAGACCCTTTCAGCAGGATATACTTGCCCTCTGGGTCTTTAATTTCTTTCAAAGGGGTAAAGGCTAAATGCTTGGCGGAAAAAATTCCCACACCTCTGGTTTTATCTGGGGTGTTTGCCAAAAAAAACTGGGGGTACTTGGAGTGTATGTACTTAGGAACATATTGTTCAGGGAAATGGGTTTCTTGAAGCATAAGTATATCCAAATGTTGGGAGTGGGCTAGGTTAAAATACTTTTTCCTCTTAATGGGGGAATTAAGGTCCTGTACGTTATGCGTTGCAACTCTCATGGAAAATGGAGGATTAGTGGACATGAGAACTGTTAAAGGATCTATCATTATGCATCACTGAACAGAGACTTACCCGATTCGAAGGATGGAAGGGAAGTGATCTGGAAAACCGGGGGGATAAGAGAATTGCCCATTGCGATCCCATACATAGGTAGAAAGGTAGGTAGGAATGATAGGAAAAGGTAGGAAAGTGCAATGATAGTAGAAGAGAGACAAAAACAAAAAACATGGGAGGGGAGCGGCAAAGCCTAGCCGCAAACCCCCTCAATTTCCTGAGAGTGAGGGGTCTAAATATCACCCCCAATATCAGGAAAAAGGTGTTACGTGTCTGCCTAAACAGCAGAACTACATCCGACCAAGTGAACACCGATAACAGTATCCTGAAGTCAGAGGGAGGAGCATGACTTCCTCCCCGACCAGAACTTTGGAACCAAAACTAGAAAAAAACTATTGGCTTACCCCAGTAATGCAAAAAAGATTAAAGCAAAGAGCAAAACTACTGGTCCCCCCTGGGAACCCTTGATTGACCCAATCAAGACCCCCCGAATGAACCCTTTGGGACCCACTATGGGGTCTCTTCCCTGTCGGAAGGATCAGACAACTACATGGGGGCCGGCTTAATAAACAAAATTAACTACATAGAACCAGTAAATAAATGCAAGGGGTTACAGAGGGAAGCCCGCAAACGACCCCCCCCCCGGAAAACTCACTCGGGGAAACGGGAGAAGGGGCCGCCCACCAGCCACCCCTCAATGCTAATATAATCAGGAAGTAAAAATTAACCAATCAGGAGCAAACATCTCTATAGAGTGCAAAGACTCAAGAGCCCTTGAAAAGGGGAAAAAAACCCACACAGAAAAAGAAAACATTTTTGAGCAGCAAAAACACAAAGGGTTAGAGCCGGAAAGTCATGGTGGGTGTGAGTCCTTGGCTCGCTTCTGCTGTTGCTTTTGCCACATTGGGAGAACAGGGCTCTGGGGAGATGGCCTCTTTGAGGGACCCATGTTTTTATGAATTGAAGAGGAGGTGGAATCCAAGAAGATGAGGTTGAGTCTAAAGAAACAGCTGTTCCCCTTCCTGGGATGTTGAGAAACCAAACTTCTTGCTTTTGTGAATGAAAGACAGGCAGAACGGAAAAGATCACCAATACTTGATGGATGCCTTAGTAAGAACTTCAAGGAGAGGTCTCAGGGTTCTTCTTTTCTGAATGGTAGTGGGAGATAAGTCTGCAAAAACTTGGATGGAATGGCCTTGAATAGAGAGATTGGGAGACGATCTAGAGGCCTTCATAATCTCTTCCTTCACTCCGTATAAGTGAGGTTTCACCACAATATCCCTTGGAAGGCCATCTGACCTTGGCGGCTGGAGTGCTCTGTGAGCCCTGTCTAGTTCAAGACGGTGATCCGGGATACCTGGGATGGTTTCTTTAATAAAGCCACTCACAGCCGCTCGAACATCCGTGATGGCTTCGGGAAGGCCCCTAATTCGGAAATTGTAGCGTCTAGAGCGATTCTCTAGGTTGTCTATTTTAGAAAGGGCCGATTCCAATTGGTCTTGAAGATCCTGGATACGAGCTGTATTCTGGTTGATCCTGGAAACTGATTGATCTGTTTTTTGTTCTATTGCATCTATCCTAGACCCCAACCCCTGCAGATCAGCTTGGATAACAGAAGTAATTTGAGTAGCTGTTTGGGCTAGGCCCTTAGAGAGCATTTTAGAAAAGACCTCCATCATCATTTGAAAGTTAGAGTGAGGTACCAGAGCTTGAGGACTGGATAGATCTGGCTGTAGGTTACCAGGACCTTGCTCTTTAAGGCGAGTAGTGATGAGCTCACCCAATGTCCGTTCCAAAAGAGAAATTGTGGACGGTGGGGAGAGGATTTGGACCATGGGTTGAGTTCCTGGGGGAGGCCCCGGGGAGGGTAGAATCTGAGAGCCTCCGTCCGAGCCGGCTTCCATCTCCTCATTGACCTACGTGGCCTGGAGTGGACCTTTGGTCATCTGCGGGCCCTTTGAGGCTGGGGTATCAAACCCAGGTTGACGTGAAAGTTCCCGCCTAACTGGACCTGTCTGCATGTTCCCGAAAACAGGAAGTGTCCTGAAATTAGGGTGATGGGGATGGGCCTCTCTTTAAGGAGATAAAATATGGAGTCAATGAAAAGTGTTTGAAAATAAGTCCTTAGTTATAAGAAAGGAATCCAGGATATTAGCTGAAAGCAGACCTCTCCCTATATAATAACAAACACTGCCACACTACACGCCCTCCTACTCAGTAACCACTCGTCCAAAACCTTCAAAGCTTGTGCAGCGTGGGAAAGAGACCTTAATCTCTCTCTCACAGAGGAAGACTGGGAGAAAATCCATCACCACATCCATAAGGGGTCAATGAATTTATCAGTCCAGGAAAATGGCTACAAAATTTTATCGCATTGGTACGGCACGCCACATGTTGTCCATAAATTTCACCCAAAAATTCCAGACACCTGTTGGAGATGCCAAGCAGACCGTGGCACGATGCTCCACATATGGTGGGCCTGCCAAAAAATCCAGCCTTTCTGGCAAAAGGTAAAGCTCATTATAAAAAAAGTCTCCACATACGAACTAGAGGACTCCCCTGCACAATTCTTACTCCATCACACCAAATTATCAATTAGAACATATCACAAGTCACTCGCCATGCACATGGTGAATGCAGCGAAACAATGCATTCCCTTATACTGGCGATTAGAACATCCTCCCACAATCAAGGATTGGTTCCAAAAGCTACAAAACATAGCAGAAATGGAAGAATTGATACACATCTCCAAAGATCTTACAAACAAATTTACCCAGAAATGGGCATGCTGGTATCACTTCTTGACCACAACAGAATACACGCAACTATGTGACACATAAAAGCAACTCTACTTAGGAAACTTCCCCCCCCACTTACCCGTTAACGGATCCTCCCCCCCCAGCCAGCAGGAGGGGGCACGCACGGGAGGGCCGGGCAGGGGCAGGGGCCGGGAGCTGGAGAACGTTCTCACCAGATCTATCTGCTCTCAACTCTACATTTCATTCCTTTTGCTCCACTTGACAGATCCCTTACCTCACCCCCCACTCACACTGAACCCACCTTTCCCCCCTCTGAATCCAACCCTATTAACAAATATCATAGAGCCCCCCCGATCTCAGGCCTTAGCCCAGACCAGGGCCATTATAAACAAAAACATCTTGAACCCCATAATTCACCTTCAGGGGTAACATCACCCAAGATACGCAAGCAACAGGAAATTAGGGTGGGTGTAAGACTTCTCACCACGAAGAACACCTATAAAGACAAATGAAACTCACTTTAGAGAAGTCTAAAAGAGTTAGGGGGATAACAACTCAACTTATGACACGGAACCAAAAGATATACATACCCCAGCTGACCATAACCATTCACTCCCCTTTCACGCATAAGCTAAGACTACATCCTTGATGTAATACTACAATACCCCACTATCTCTGATGAATACTTAAGATGTTTAAATTGAACTGAATGTACGTGTATGACAAAATGTATACATTTCTGGTATGATATTCCTTTATCATTGTAATGTACCCTTTTTTCCCTAAACAAACTTTTTTCTTGGAAAAAAAGAATAACAAACACACATTGTGGGTTATCCCCACATAATTGGACGTTTAAAAGTAGGCACACCACGAGATGACACAAATTTATAAAAAATACAAAATTTTTTTCACAAAAGTATATAGACAAAGTGCATAAACATTTAATTACAAAAGAGAAAAATAAAAACATATCCTCTGTGTTAAACCCCAAACGAGGAATTGGGTCATCGTATATTTAAACCCTATACAACTAAACATTGACTACCAATACAACCTAAGTGTGTATGCACACACAGATGCAGAGGTCTACGCGTTTCACTATGGGCTTTTTCAGGACCCCAATCATAGCATGACTGTAGGTTGACAAGGTAGATATGACTCCGTATGATCAAGGACAGCAATCAGGGGGGCGGACACAGGGGATTTCCGGACCTGGACTCCAAAGGTTGTGGATACTGCTATTTGTCAGTTGATAAAGTGGGCGGACAGACCCCACCGGGAGTAAACCCCACTTACGCTATCTACAGTTTGTAACTTAACACGACCCTATCACCCTTGGGACGTGTATGACGTAGGTCGGAGATGAGGGGGAGAGATAGGGACGTCAGGAGAGCCCACCAACAGAGAGGCTGTAGAGGCAAGAAGGCCCCACAAAAAATATATAGATCTATTCTCTTGGCTGAAACATAAGTGACAACCGTGTCACCACCGAGGGATTGTATAGTCTTCCTTTAAACAAGCTCTGTATGGGTCTCAGTACCCGTGGTACCGGTATCTGCCAGCAAGAGCGCTCCTCACTTCCGGTCGTCCTGTCCTTGTGATAGAATGTTCATTCCTTTTTTACATGCCAGTCTAATCTGCTAAGTTTTTCTTCAGCTTGATCACCACTTTCCTAAGTGATTCAATCCTGTACCATAGTGACAAAACTCTGGGCACAAAAACCTTCATTAAGGGGGTTGTAAAATCTCCAGGTTTTCCACCTTAATGCATTATGTGCATTAAGGTGAAAATCCTTCTGTGCTGCAGCTGCACTGAAAGCCCCCCTTTTTCTTACCTGAGCCCATCCATTTCAGCAGCAGAAGCCAATGAAAGCATTCAATGGCAGCAGCAGCGGGACTCATGAGCATGCCTGCATGGGTGCCCCCAGGGAAAGCCTCTCTCTGTGGGGGCACCTGATGAAGGGGAGGAACCAGGAGCACCACCAGGGCACCCCAGAAGAGAAGGATCAGGGCTGATCTGTGCAAAACCATTGCACAGAGCAGGTAAGTATAACATGTTTGGTGTTTAAAAAAAAACCTCTACAATCACTTTAAAGCATATTATTTAATAGACACAAATTATAGAAATTCAATTTGTGCATACCAAATGCTTTTGCAAACCCCAGTTGTTGCCTTATAAAGCAGCAGTGACATTTCACAGCGCAGTATGTAGCATATGTAGAGCAGAGCTGTGGGAGGGACCCACCCACTATAGGCAGCTTGCAGAAAACGAGGAGGGGTTGGATACAAGACCTGTCACCATGTAAGATTAAATTCAGCTAAACAAGGAACCACATATTTGTTTATACCTCACAGAGGACAAGGAAGACACAACATAAGGAGCTGGGTGTGTTGCAGTACAATACTGATAGAAAAAGACAGCATAATAACCAAGAGGGGAGCCCATTGTGGTTGTGCTGCTTTTGCATCCAATGTTCTATCACAGGGTGGGCATAGAGAGGAGACACGTAAGTTAAAGTAAAACTCTGCTAGAAAAAGATTATGTTCCCTCTCCTGTCAGGCTGTCCATGTTGATCTGTGCAGCACACCCGTCGTAGGGTTTACAGAAGTCAGGATTTCCCACTGTTACATGGCCAGGCACACAGCATTTCCTTAATGCATTCAAATGCAGAACACTGTCCTTTGCTTGTTTTGATGTTTTAATAGGGGTTGATAACATGGATAGGGAAGTGAGTTATGGGATGCCCAACTTGGAAAAATATCCAGAACTATTCACAAGAGACAACCTCACTATTTACACTGGAAAAATCCTCTTCTTCCTTCCTCCTGCACAAACTTGGTTCACAGTCACAGCACCTGCTGCTCGCTCCAGGGGGATCTAACAGTCTTTAATGTTAATTCAGCGACTGCCCATTGCAGACTAGGAACATAATGAAGTGAACAGCATCACCGTCTGCCTTTCTGTAGATTCGGTAGTTCCTGAGCCCTGTTCTACCTCTGCAGAAGATACCAGCCCATCCGGCTGCTTGCTTCCCCAGTCAGAGCACTGTACCAGCTGATAGCCTCTCCCCTTCTTTTGTCCCTGCACCAGGCTGAGCTTATTCACTGTCCTTGCTTGCCAGCTATCCCAAGCCTCCAGCGCAATGTAAGATCCCCCTCCCAGTAGAAGGTCCCTCCTGGGCCTATGCTCAGCACTGCTTCTCCATCTTCCACCCTGCTGGCATGGCCCATGCCTATTTATGGGAATTTCTCAGTCCCTATGTCAGCCCAATTCTGGGGATTGGCTGAGGTACCATAAATATTCATAGCAGCTCCTCTTAGCCTGCACCCACTAGGTCTAGAACATTCTCCAATGTCCCAGAATCAGGGGTGGCATCAGAGAGCTGCTAGGATGAGTCACTTAGCCCTAAACTCTAATAGACAAGTGAGTACACCCCTAAGTGAAAATGTCTAAATTGGGCCCAATTAGCCATTTTACCAACCCGGAGTCATGTGACTTATTAGTGTTACAAGGTCTCAGGTGTGAATGGGGAGCAGGTGTGTTAAATTTGGTGCTATTGCTCTCACTCTCTCATACTAGTCACTGAAAGTTCAACATGGCACTTTGTGGCAAAGAACTCTCTGAGGATCTGAAAAAAAAGAGTTGTTGCTCTACATTAAGAAGGCCTAGGCTATAAGAATATTGCCAAGATCCTGAAACGGAGTTGCAGCACGGTGGCCAAGAATATACAGCAGTATAACAGGGCAGGTTCCACTCAGAACAGGCCTCGCCATGGTTGACCAAAGAAGCTGAGTGCACATGCTCAGTGTCATATCCAAAGGTTGTCTTAGGGATATAGACGTATGAGTGCTGCCAGCATTGCTGCAGAGGTTGAAGGGGGGGTTAGTCTGTCAGTGCTCAGACCATATGTCGCACACTGCATCAAATTGGTCTGCATGGCTGTCATCCCAGAAGGAAGCCTCTTCTAAAGATGATGCACAAGAAAGCCCACACACAGTTTACTGAAGACAAACAGACTAAGGGTATGGATTACTGGAACCATGTCCTGTGGTCTGTTGAGACCAAGATAAAATTATTTGATTCAAATGGTGTCAAGCGTGTGTGGCGGCAACCAGGTTAAGAGTACAAAAACAAGTGTGCCTTGCATATAGTCAAGCATGGTGGTGGGAGTGTCATGGTCTGGGGCTGCATGAGTGCTGCCGCCACTGTGGAGCTACAGTTCATTGAGGGAACCATGAATGCCAACATGTACTGTGACATACTGAAGCAGAGCATGATCCCCTCCCTTCTGAGACTGGGCTGTAGGGCAGTATTCCAATTTGATAAAGACTCCAAACACACCTCCAAGACGACCACTGCCTTGTTAAATAAGCAGAGGGTAAAGGTGATGGACTGGCCAAGCATGTCTCCAGACCTAAACCCCAGTGCTGGAAAATAATGGTGACCACTAGTGTTGAGCGAACCCGGACTGTAACGTTCGGGTCCGTACCGAACTTTCGGGTGTCCGTGGCACGGACCCGGACATTTCAAAAATCGTTCGGGTTCGGTCGTGGGCTTTCAAGCCATGCCTGGGCTTGCAATGTCAGGCCCAAGCGAGTTGTGATCACCAGTGGTAATAAAAGGTCGTGACCCCAAATCCAGACCTCTGTACGAACCGGTCAGGTAGTGGAAATGGGAGACGAATAAATTGTTCCGTCACCAGCAGAACCTCCACACAAACCTCAGAAATAGTTTAACCTTATGACGGGATGTCGGGTCAGAGTCTTCCCTCCCCTAGTACGAGACGAAGTCATACAGTGTCATGTACAACCGTAAGTACCAAGGGAGTTACTTGACATCGAGGTGTCACCGCCGT
>BLSH010506261.1:36854-60638 GCA_018402905.1 Glandirana rugosa | reverse complement strand
AACATCTGCACGCAGGGTGGCTTGTTGGTGCGGTAGGTCCACTGATGCACCCATTGGACCCAGACTGCCATGGTGACCCCCCAGACGTGTGAGTATCTCTGCCTTTAGAGTCTCATAGCCATGGGCCTTATCTGATTCCAGATCAAAGATTGCTTTCTGTGGTTCACCAGTCAAGAATGGTGCTAACAGTCCTGCCCACTGTTCTTTTGGCCATCCTTTGGGAAGAGTGACTCTTTCAAAAGGCGTGAGATATGCCTCCACGTCATCCGCAGGTGTCATCTTCTGCACGTGGTAAAAGACGCGTACCAATTTTGGTTCCACTGTCACCAGAGGTGCAGGCCCCTTATTTAATTCCAGTAGGGCCTCCACAATTGGCCATTCTTTTCCTGTTGTGCCGAGATGGCCTGGCGTTTTTCCTCCCACTGTGCTGCCGTGGCCTGTGCGACCCAGAGGTTGGTTTCCTGCTGAGCTGCCTGTTGTGCTGCAGCGGCCTCTGCGACCTATCGGTCGGTTTCCCGCTGAGCTGCATTGGCTTGAAGCAGGAACTTCAGCATTTCGTGGCATCCTGAAAAGGTCCCCGCTGAACTCAACCACGTGTGGGAGATTAGCTCATGGGGATCAACTTTCCTGACGAAAAGCGTGCAGGCAACTTTCTTTAAAATCTGGCGGCTTGCCAGGTTTATTGGTGAAAGATTTGCAGAGTAAAAACACATAAGTATAATCACATTGCATGGATTCATTATTCAGGGGACAATTGGCAGCAATATGGTCCAACTTTCCTGAGGAAAATAATCAGTGTGCAGGCAACTTTCTTTAAAATCTGGCAGCTTGCCAGGTTTATTGGTGAAAGATTTGCAGAGTAAAAACAAACAAAACAGAAAATAAATCCTTGCCGTTGGCGCTAAACTAGACAGTTACTTTCTTCACTATACGGCTAGCCCCGACACCCAACAAACATAAGCCACAATGCAAACCTTGTCTTTTAAAGTCCAAACAGACACAGAGCTCCCTCAGATCCCTCTCTGAGTTCCAGGTCAGAGCTCCAGTGAGATCTCTTCCTGACCATTTAAGCCACCTGCTGGTGGGCTCCAGTGGACCACAAACTCAAACTCAGGACCAGAACCAGCCCTGCCATGGTGGCTGGCAAAATCCGGACCGGACTCTGTTTAATCCAGACCACATGAACGCATACGAGGCGACAGGTAATGTCCATCTACCACTTCGCCTCACATGCTGTCACAATAAATATATATATATAACAATTAGGAAAGGTGAGCAGCACTTCAGTGTTCTTCAGGTGCCAGCAATCAAGCCTTACCCAAGACTATAAATAAAAATAAAAGTCCAGGATTGCTTCACACAACTTCTTTAATATTTCAAAGTATCAAAATACAAGCATCGTTCAAAATTTTTCTTCAAACAATAACATACTGATCATAAAAAGATCATGTAATCAAACAAAGTCCTTAACAAGACAATGGTCTTGCTCCATATTTACCGATGGTTTCGGGCTATTGTCCTCCTCTCACGCCCTTTCTCAAGGTATGGAACCCGGCGCATCACGGATCATGGTGAATAGCTGCTGTGAGCGGCCTTTTACCATGTGATCGCGCCGTCATTTGACATGTAACATGTAAACAAGCCGGTGGAAGTGTTGGCTCTTCTCTCTCCTCTCCGCACCGATCGGTGCAGTGTGAGAGGAGAGAGGGAGGAGAGAGGGCGTGCTGCAGCGTTGTGGGCAATGTGTAAAGCCCACAGCGATGCTAGTGACAGTGTGCACCCCCACCATCCATCCACCACCCACCATCCATCCATCCACCACCCACCCAGCCACCCTCACCCCATCCAAGCTCACTCAGCCACCCTCACCCCATCCAAGCTCACCCACCCATTCTCACCCCATCCATGCTCAGCCACCCATCCATGCTCACCCATCCAGCCATCCTCACCAATCCATGCTCACCCATAGCTTGTAGACTCTATAACCTTCACAAAGACCAAATCATGTACACTAATTAGTTTTTTTACCAAAGATATGTAGCAGAAAAATTACTAATTTGCAAAATTTTATAACAGAAACGAAGAAAAATTATTTTTTTTTTACAAAATTTTCGGCCTTTTTTTAACCACTTACCAACCGGAAGGTTTTCCAGCTTTAGGACCAGAGCACTTTTTACGATTCGGCACTGCGTCACTTTAACTGACAATTGCTTGGTCGTGCGACGTTGCACCCAAACAAAATTTGCGTCCTTTTTTTTCCCACAAATAGAGCTTTCTTTTGGTGGTATTTGATCGCCTCTGCGTCATTTCTGATCGCCGCAATAAACAAAAGAAGAGCAACCATTTTGCAAAAAAACCCAAATTTCTTACTTTTTGCTAAAATTCAAATCCAAAAAAAAATATAAAAAAACATTTTTTTTCAACGGTTTTGGCTGATTTATATTCTTCCTCATATTTGTGATAAAAAAAATCACAATCGTCGTTTATTGATTGGTTTGCCAAAAGTTTACGGATGATGAGAATTAATTTCTGGGGTTTTTATTTTTTTTTTATTTTTTACTAGTAATGGCGGCGATCTGTGATTTTTAGCGGTACTGCGATATTGCAGAGGACATGTCGGACATTTTTGACACTTTTTTGGGACCAATGACATTTATTCAGAGATCAGAAATGTCCACTGATTACTGTGTAAATGTCATTGGCAGTGAAGGGGTTAACCTGCAGGGGGAGATCTAGGGGTTAACTGTGTTCCCTGGGTGTGTTCTTACTGTGGGGGGGGGGGGGGTTGGGCTACCATGGGCATGAGAGATCTAACTGATCCCAGTGACAGGGATCAGTAGATCTCCCATGCCTGCACTAACTGAATGGGGAACCGCCGTGTTTACATCGGCGGTTCCCCGTTCTTTGCCTGTGGCCGCTCATCAGGAGTGCAGCAGGCGCGCCCCGCCGCCGACGCGATCTGTTCGCAGATCGCCGCCTTTTTACGGCGATTCGCACTCAGCATCCCGACTGTTAATTATACTTAATTATAGCGCAAAAAATAAAAAACCCAGCGGTGATTAACCACTTGCCGACCGTCAATCGGCAATTGACGGCGGCAAAGTGGCGCTGTAAGGAGAATCACCGTCATATGACGGCGGCCACCAGATCGCGCACAGTGAGCGCCCGCGCACCGCCGGAGGCGCGCCCGTGCGCTCACTGTGTCCGGGGAGGGCCAGGGAGCGGGTGCGGCGGCTTTGATTGCCGCCGGCCACCCGCGATGCCCCCCCCGGAGTGAAGGAGCGGAGGTCCGTGTAAGTAAACACGGACCTCCGCTCTGTGTGAGGGGGAAGGGCTGTGATCACAGCCTTCCTGTACGTGAAGGCTGTGACCACTTCCCTTCCCCAGCTAGGGCAGGCCCCCCACAGTTAGAACACGCTCAGGGAACATAGTTAACCCTTAGAGCGCCCCCTGCAGGTTAACCCCTTCACTGCCAATGGCATTTACACAGTAATCAGTGCATTTTTATAGCACTGATCGCTGTATAAATGCCAATGGTCCCAAAAAAGTGTCAAAATGTTCCGACATGTCCGCTGAAATATCACAGTACCGCTAAAAATCGCAGATCGCCGCCATTACTAGTAAAAAATAAAAAAAATATAAAAACCCCAAAAATGAATTCTCATCATCCGTAAACGCGACCACTTTTGCGCAAACCAATCAATAAACGCCGATTGCGATTTTTTTATCGCAAATATGATGAAGAATATAAATCGTCCAAAAACGGTGAAAAAAAATGTTTTTTTATATTTTTTTTTGGATTTGTATTTCAGCAAAAAGTAAGAAATTTGTTTTTTTTTTGCAAAATTGTCACTCTTCTTTTGTTTATAGCGGCTATCAGAAATGACGCAGCGGTGATCAAATACCACCAAAAGAAAGCTCTATTTGTGGGAGAAAAAGGACGCAAATTTCGTTTGGGTACAACGTCGCACGACCGCGCAATTGTCAGTTAAAGCGACGCAGCGCCGAATCGCAAAAAGGGCTCCGATCCTAAAGCTGGATACCACCAAAAGAAAGCTCTATTTGTGTGAAAAAAAGGATGCAAATTTCATATGGGTACAGTGTTGCATGACTGAGTAATTGTCATTCAAAATGTGATAGTGCTGAAAGCTGAAAATTGGTCTGGTTAAGAAGGGGGTTTAAGTGCCCAGTGGTCAAGTGGTTAAGGTGATTCAGCAATAATGTGCTTAATTATCCCAGTTATAGACTCCATCCCTTTTCAGAGTAATAAGGCGAAAGTGATAAGTAGAGTAATGCAGAGTAGTAAAGTTACATTGTGATAAATTGCAATGTCTGCATTTTGTACTCTCACAATGCATTATAGTAGAAGTCAAGCAGTTATGTAGCACTTTCGTTTTAATCAAAGACGGGACATTTTCTTCACTGTTATTTTCACTGCTACTTTGGGTCTGGGAATATAATGCCATGACTGCTGATTGTATTTTAATAATGTGCACAATGCAATGTTTATGTAAAAGTGGAAGTAAACCCGATTCATGAAATTTGAGCTGGGCACATCTGTCTGCAGTGTTTTCTTATCTCTCTTCAAAGCATTGTGCTTCGTAGCTCTGTCCTGCTCCGTTCCTCTGTTATCAGCCAACAACTTTTGACAAACTCTCTAAGACCCGGAGATAGAAGTGTGTGTAGGAGGAGATTTATATAAATCAGTGGTTCTCAACTCCTGTCCTCGGGACCCACTAAAGCCTCATACACATGGTGTGACGCTCGTATGAAAACGGTCGTATGACCACTTGTTGTACGATCATCTGACCATTAGTACGTGCGATTAGAACAGCCGATGTACGATGGTCGTACAACAGAAGTTGGATGAGCAGACTAGAAAACTTTGGTTGTAAACAAGCGGTCGTACGACTGTTGTACCGTGTGTACAGAGAAGTTGGTCCAACAAGTTGTATGTGCAAAAATACGCATGCTCAGAAGTCAGAAACACTCGGAAGTGTCAGTTTGTGTAAACCTATGGTCCTAATTCACAAATCCCATTCACCTGAACTTCCTCTTTATACACTCGTAACACGTCACAACCTTCGGCTTGGTTGTACGTTCACTTAGTGCATGTCAGTACGGGAGATACAACAGCCAACATACGATTTAGGCCGTTCGGTCGTACGACCATCGCACCCTGTGTACGAGGCTTAACAGGCCAGGTTTGCAGGATAACTGAAATGCATCACAGGCAATATCAGTTGCTGCTCAGTGAATGTAGTATTCTAGTCTGCATCTCCCCAAGGTAATACTTAAAATCTGGCCCATTGGTGGGTCCTGAGGACAGGAGTTGAGAACCACTGCTATAAATAGATTAGCACACTGCTAAACTATACACAGGCAAGCTCTGCATGTGTGGGGAGGGGGTGTGTGCCTTTCCTCCAATGAGCTGTCTCACAGTGTCCAGCAGTTATCCCCTCCTAGAGGGCAACGAGGAAGTGACAATTCTAACAGAAAATGCACTTTCTAAACAGTATATAAATGTGAAGACAGCAGATATACATGTAAAACGTATATAAGGAGATTTGTTTCATCTCTGTGTATCATTTGGGGCTATTTACATCACTGGGTATATGTGAGGGTTTACATCCACTTTAAATCAACTATTAAAGGCTTGGTCCAGTCAGCATTGGCATTTCAGTTTTATACTTCATTCTTCACATTGTTTAATATGATAGAGAATTTGAGAACGTGAGGAGTGAGTGGAATCATCCAAAACTATATGCAATCTCAGGGCTCACTGCAATTACAGTAAGCAGTAATCAGGCATGATGGCTTTTATAATCCATCAAAGGAAAGTGGCAGGGGATGTTGGGAGTTGTAACTTCTCTTATAAATCATGAATATTTTAAAGGCTAAGCCCACCTTTTGCAAAAAGAAACTAGTAAATGCACTAACAATGCTCAGTGTGCATTTACTATTTTTTTTGCAAAGAAGCATTGCACTCATGACCAGTGAAATGTATTCCCCCATATTCAAGTCTGAACAAATGTTTGGACTTGGCTTGAGGCAGTACTGCCAAATTACACAGCAGGAAAAGGGAGGGGGGATCCCGGGTGTACTCTGCATAGGGTTGCCACCTTATCCCTTTAAACCGGAACACACATGGATTACACAGGTTCTGAGGCTAATTTAATGCAGATAAGGCACCGAGTTTAATTACCACCTTAATCAGCCACAGCATCTGTGTAATTAATATGTGCTTGGTTTTAACGGGATGAGGTGGCAACCCTAAGGCTGGCCATACATGTTAGATTTTCTGTCCAATTTTCTTTAGATTTACCATAAACCATATAATATGAGGTCAAAACTAAACAACACTTTCAATTTTATCCAATTAGGCAGGCCCTTGTACTACATAGTTAAAGGTAAATCTAAAGAAAACTGTACAGAAAAGATAACATGTATTGCCAGCCTAAATCCTCGTACACACGGTTATACGATCGTACGACCGAACGGACCAAATCATATTTTGGCTGTTGTATCTAGCATACTGACATCCACTACACGATCATACGACCAAGCTGAACGTAGTCTCGTGTTATGAAGGTATAAAAGAGAAAGTTCAGGGGCAGGTATCTGGCCATTCCTGACTTCTGAGCATGCGTGTTTTGCACAATACAACTTGCTGAACCAACTTCTCTGTACA
This sequence comes from Glandirana rugosa, assembly GCA_018402905.1. NCBI lineage: Eukaryota > Metazoa > Chordata > Amphibia > Anura > Ranidae > Glandirana > Glandirana rugosa. The sequence continues at coordinate 53,947 of BLSH010506261.1, read as the reverse complement.
CACGATACAGCGGTCGTACGACTTGTTGGTACTACCAAGTTTTCTAGTCTGCTCATACAACTTCTGTTGTACGACCGTCGTACGTTGGCTGTTCTAATCGCGTGTACTAACGGTCGATTTAGCATACAATGGTCATTCGTACGACCTGTTGTATACGATCGTCGACCCGTGTGTACGAGGCATTACTCTGCATAGTCCCTCTGCCACCGTGGTAATTACCAATGAGTGTTTCCAGACCTTGATGACACAGCTGTGTGAGCAGAACAATGCACAGCCATATGAAATTCAAATAAATACAAAATGTTAAAGGCAGAAACACCCAGGTATTCAGGTAAGGTTTGGGCTTTGGGGGTGCTGTATTAAGCCATGCTTCATGCTACAACCTGAATATGGATGTAACATAAACATGGTCTAAAATATGTGGACTTAGCCTTTAACCAAGATTTTGTGATTGTTGAGGTTTTCAGGGATATACTAAACTGTGATTCTGACAAACCAAATGAAATCTACATTACAGAAATGTATTACAATCTTTAGTTACTAATAGATATAGGTGAACACATTTTAATTGTATTAATTAATACAAAAACATTTGTTTTCATTTTTTTTAGTTTTTTACATCTAACAAACAACTGTAAAGTGTCCATTAAGTGTAAAAGGAGTACAATGTTGCTATTAGCAAACACAGAGTACTAATATACAGTAATTTAGTGTTACAACTTCATCAGCATATTATAAGAAAGACCTGGAAGAAAGGTGAGGGTTGATTTACTAAAGGTGAATAGACTGTGTACTTTGCAAGTGCAGTTGCACTCATTTCCCCAGAGCACAGTCAATGTGGTAAAGCTTCAGTTTCTAAAGAATACCCAATCATTTGCAAGGAAAATAAAGAAAAAAAAAACAGCATATTTGTTTATACATGATTGGGTGATGGAAAGCAGCAGAGCTTTATCACATGAACATGATTGCAACTGTACTTGCAAAGTGCACAGTCTATTTGCCTTTAGTAAATCAACCCCAATGTCTTCTTCAGGCTATGACAGACCAAGATTTTGTAACTGTGAAAAATGGAGGAAAAAATGACACAGAATTCACATTAAGGGTTAATGCAAGGTTCTGGAGTATCATTTCTGGGAAGAAAAAGCTGCGTTTTTGGTTTTCTCTAGATTCTGCAGTTCTGGATTTAAACTTTCAATCCTGTGTCCAGACTTTATCAGGTGCCTGCAACCTGTCGGAGTGCATAGGTGTGCAGGGTCGCTATATACTTAGGTCAGTCAGTCAGAGGAAAATTCAGAGCTCCCAATTTGGAGATAGCTCCAAGTGTGGGAGATAGGAGGTCTCACCCAGGGGTCAGAGATGCCCCAGCTAGGAGTCAAGAAACAGGAGGTCTCATTCCAGGAGTCAGGGCTCCTATCTGGGTGTCAGAAGAACCCCTATCCACAGGCCAGTATTGGGCCAAGCAGCAGGGTGCTGCTACTAAAGGCTAAGTGAACCAGTGGTGCTTGACAACACTGGGACTGGCAAGGAGAGCAGAAGAGCAGCAGGGCTGCCAACAAGGGAGCCAGGTGGCACAGTATTTTCATTTGTTCATATTGATGTGGAAGAACTCCTGTGAGGACAGCTGATTCCATTTGTTTAATAAAAGTGGGCTACAATGCCCTAAAAATATGGAAAATTGTTATCAAATACATATCGTAATTTTCCTTTCCTGGCCTATCCTCACGTCAGCACACAATGGGGTATCGCCTCTTGCAGGCGCTCACATGACCACCTATAACTAGCTGAATAAAAGACATCCCCTCCCCCACCAAGGTGTTCGATATCTTAGCCTGCGACAGGCCACTAGGGAGGGAGTCCTATGCTGACGTGAGGATAGGCCAGGAAAGGAATATTACGGTAAGTATTTAATAACAATTTTCCATATTCCTGGCCATACCTCACGTCAGCACACAATGGGATTTAACTAGCTGAGTAAATGGGCGGGAGTGAACACATGAAAAGGAACATTGATAATCAAGGAAACACTGCCAAAGGCAAGAAATATTTATTGGTCTCATCCTACACCTTGCAGAACTTTGACTGCATGCCCGTAAAGTCGAGTGAAAGGCTAGCTGTCTCACATACATCTTCCACTGACTCCTGGCACAACTACCCCAAAGCTCCCACCCCTCAGGTCGAAGGAGCTTGCACCTGTTCCTGGTCAGAAAGGTCTAATTTCTGAATGCCAATCTATTCACCCTGGTAAACCAACAGATGACTCAAGAATATGACAGTGAAATGAAGATTATCCACTTTCCTTCGTCTTTTGACCTTTATATGTACACTGGCCGCAACTTTTGTAAGGACCTGAAGTCCTCCTGCTGTACTCAGAGACTCCGCGTGAATGCCTGGAGGGACTGTTCCCAGGTTTTCCTGAAAACTGCACATCACTTTAGAATTGAGCTTTGGAGATGAACGTAGCATCAAGATTCCTGGTAAAGACACAAAAGGGATCTTTGCTGCAATCTCCGACCTCCTTCTGTCTGAAGCAATCGCTGTCAGAGGAAATAGTCTTACCACAAGGTTACCGCGCTGGAAATGAAGCTATTGGAGTACGGGATGCCTGGTGCTTTCAGAGCCAAGCCCAAGTCCCATGAAATGGAATGAGGATTTCCCTGGTGTTTGTATATGGATTATGGCTTGCATGAAGCATTTGTTTGATGGCTCTTCCACCAGCCTGAAAAAGAGGATAAAGGCAGAGACCCGTACTATAAATGGAGTTGTATGTCAGACCCACCTCAAGCGCCAATTGTTAAAAAGTGCAGGATATTGGCTAGAGCTGGGGACACCCGAGAGAAAACTTTGCTAAGCAAACCGAACCAACTTCCTTCATATCCTCTTCTATATAGCACTCATGGCATTATGGTCTTCAAAGTCTGAACCACCTTGGATGAGAATCCCTGCATCACTAGTCTGGCTGATTCAATAGCCAGGCTATTAAGAGTCTCTCTGGATTTGGGTGCTGCCATTGATGTTGGCATAAAAGATCTTGTTTGACCAGGAATGAGATTGCTGGTGCTGATGACATCTGGGGAAGCAATGAAAATCAAGGTCTCCCCGACAGGTGAAAGCACCTGTATGGCATAAATGTGTTCTGTCCAAATCTTCAGAAGAATCTTCATAATCAAGGACACTGGTGGAAGACAGACACCAATGGAAAAAAAAAAATCACCATGGTACTGTGAATCCACCTTTCTATCATTACACCTTTGTAACTTGTTACAGATACTGGAAGCTGTGTGTTCAGTGTACTCTCTATGAGAACTACTGATGGAATGCACCATAGAGCCAATACTACAGGGTGGGCTATTTATATGGATACACCTTAATAAAATGGGAATGGTTGGTGATATTAATTTCCTGTTTGTGGCATATTAGTATATGTGAGGGGGGAAACTTTTCAAGATGGGTGGTGACCATGGCGGCCATTTTGAAGTCGGCCATTTTGAATCCAACTTTTGTTTTTTCAATAGGAAGAGGGTCATGTGACACATCAAACTAATTGGGAATTTCACAAGAAAAACAATGGTGTGCTTGGTTTTAACTTTATTCTTCCCACTCTTCACACACTGATAGCAACACCGCAGGAGAAATGCTAGCACAGGCTTCCAGTATCCGTAATGTGCCACAAACAGGAAGTTAATATCACCAACCATTCCCATTTTATTAAGGTGTATCCATATAAATGGCCCACCCTGGAGTTGAGATACCTATTGTTGTAAAAACATTTGCCTAACTGTTCCGTTACTGGATCCTGCCTTTCCAGTAAGTAAACTGCAGTTAACTGTAAGCAGCTCTCCGCCCAGTGAAAAGTTTATGTTACAAAAAGTAACAGGAAAAGACAGACACTTGGTGCCCCCTTGGTGGGCAATGTAAGCTACTGCTGTCTTGGTGTCAATCACCAACTTCACTCAGACCTCTTGGAGAAAAGATCCTGAAAGGTTTGCAAGACAAGAAAAACAGCCGTGATTTAAGTCAGTCACTAGGCTCCAATGCCCTGGCACTGGTGTCCTCAGACTGGAGGCAGACTGGCATCCGATGTCAGAATCATTCCATCTCCTGGGCTGAGAGGCACGCCACAAAAAGAGTGTCCAAAACTTCCATTCTTGCCAACTTGGGCAGACACAAAGACCACCTGATTCATAGTCAGCCCATCCCATTGACTGAGGAAGGCAAATTGAAAAGCCCCCATGTGCCACCTGGGCCCAGGCAGCACTGGAATGGCCATTGTAAAATGTCCCAATGGGGACAATGCAATTCCTTGCTGATATAAATGCTGTCTCCATGACTCTTCATAGGCAGATTGTCATTTAGCAAATTTTGCCATTTTGGAAAACCACTTGACATATTCAGGTATGATAATCTGTGAAGGATCTTGGAGTAGTTTAAGAAGGGCTTCACTGTTTTACCTGTTTGTTCACTAGTCGACTGAAAAAGGATTTCTAGGACAAGATTATGATGCTTTGCCAGCTCCTGGCTTACATCTGCGACAATCAAAAACAGTGTCCAAGTAGTGGTAGAGCCTTATTCCCAAAGACCAATTACTGCCACTGCTGAGGACAAAATGTTCAAAAAGTTTCTTGGTGCTGTGCCAAATCTAAACATGGCAAACACCCGAACTGGAAATGACAGCCAGTCACCGCAAATCCCAAATGTCTCTGGTGTTACGTATGATGGAAGTATATGGTAGCCAGGTTGATTGACTCTAACCGGTGCTCATGCTGAACTATCGCCATGACTGTTTGCACAGACTCCAGCTTGAACCTTTGTTGTGTATGTACCTATTTGATTTCTTCAAACACTGACAGTAGGGAAAGCTCCTGATGCCTTGGGTACTAGAAAGAATGGAGAAAACTCACCAGATCTGTTCCATTGGTGGCAGCAGCACTATGGACTTGTTGCAGTATAATTATTATACGTAATCTTGCAGTAATTATATGTAAACAAGAAGTTTGCGTGCCCTTCACTGTGATCTGGTAAATTTCATCCTGGCCTATAAGATTTGGCCTCCTGAACCCTTCTGAAGATCAACCGACTTGAGCAAAAGGACGGCTCCTTCCTTTTATTATACTGTGGCCACACTCTGGCCATTTCTTCTGTCACTCGCTTTGTCCAATTTTTTATCAAACAACAACCTCCCATTATGGAGAATGTTACAAAGGGCTTGTGTGGAAGCTTTAGCCACCCTCCAGTGGCGCCACCACAAGGCTCCCATTGCCGTGACAATGCACCAGCCTTAGAACTTGGTCTATTGAAGCCTCAACCAAAAGTCAGCAGCCAGGTTCAAGTCCTCCAGAACCATGCCCATTCCTGCCGGTTCCCCTTGAATTAAAGGCCATTTTTTGTAATGCTTTAAACATCACAGTTAACGCTGTTGCTAGTCAACAGGCAAAAAACCTGCTGCTGTATAGATTTTCTGCAAGTCTGCAGGCCAGTTTTACCACAATTTCTGAGTTGAAAAGATCTCTCTGCTTTCACCTTTCTGAGGTGTTCAGGTGTTCTTTCAATGCGTTTGTCATGTTACAGATGCGTTTTATAGAGAAAAAATGTGACATGTTCTCCTTCAGTTGACTGTACTGGAACACACCTCACTGGGGTGGCGTAGGAAATTGGAATCCATGGTAAACACTGTTCATGCATTTTTGACTCATAAAACACAATAAAAACGCATTGGACTGCATCTGGTGTGAACCAGCCTTAGGTCCACTTTTCAATCCGTAGGATTCCTAAACGTATTGAAAGGCAAAGACCCTTGCACACCAGACGCTGGCAGGCCCCATCCACTCCTGGAAGTGCGTTGCTTAAAACATGCATCAGCCAGCTTCATTGGATAAAGCTTGGAGACCATTGCTGTAAATTGGTCTTCTTATCACATCTCTCCCATTCTTCATCAATGAGCTTTTAACTCCATCATTATGGGAAAAGAAGTCCTTCCTTTTTCACATTTGGAAGATCTGCATGCGTTTGCGATGGTTGGGCCTGCGTCTTTCCTGTGACATGGATATTTGCTGCATTTGGCATTTGAGGCCATGCCGATTAATGGCCAATATGCATACAGGGCTTGGCAAGGCATTTACAATTGCGCTGCTTAAACCGCATGTGAGCCATTGCCACATTTTGCTTGAGGAGCATGAAAGCCGCCCTGTGCAGGAATTCAGGTTGACCTGGTCATGGGGATGACCAGTGGCGGGTCTAATGTGTTTGCGTTTAGGGCTACAGCTCCTAAAATCATGCAGAACACCATACCTTGCAGTCCTTGAGCATTCCTCACTCTTTTGAAGACATGTCCCATCTCGCCCCCTCGTACCTTTGCTAATCTTCTGTGCCTACTGACAGGTGTGGTGGGCTCATGCACAAAAATATGATTCTGTCACCAAGAAAAAACTGGTACACTGTCCCTTTAAGGCTCATCTGCTTTCATCCACTTACTTAACAAGCAGTAGCAGATGAGCCCAGGCAGCCTTCCAGAAGCAGACAGGAGACCAAAACCAGTCAGAGTGTCTAACCCCTGGGAACACAGCAAAGCAGGGGAGCAAACAGCAACAAGTCTTCACCACACAGAGAAAACTGACAGGACTGCAGAGAGATGGAGAGAAAGCAGATCCTCTGCTGGCTCTAAGGCTGTTGCTGCTGCTTCGTGACTGCCAGACGCTACCTTGCGGCCCCATCCCCCTGCCCTCTGTGACATCATCCACCGCTGCTCTCAGACTGACAACAAAGCCAGGAGAGCTGCATGCTACCTATACAAGACAGGAGAAATCCCAATGGTGACATTGCAGAGCTTCCTCACACCACACCTGTAGAAGTGCTGTACAAGCAACATTGCCCGCTCCCGGCACAAGGGACACCCAGTTTCAGGAGGCTTTACCATCCAACATTCTTCCAACTCCATGAGAGGATGAACATGGAGGGGCAGGTTCGGTAGGGGGGATATCCAGCAACAAAACTACTTACCAACAGCTATGCACAGGTGGCCTGGAGCAGACCAAGAAAAAAGAACACCTTGGTGGGGGAGGGGATGTATTTTATTCAGCTAGTTATAGGTGGTCATGTGAGCGCCTGCAAGAGGCGTTAACCCATTGTGTGCTGACGTGAGGTATGGCCAGGAAATACAGTTTGATCTGGCTCAACGCATTAAAAAAGCATCTACTACACACGTTTAATCTTCCTAATACTACAAGGCCCAGAACAAACCAGTCCCATGGCAGCTTCCTATTGATACCAAGCGTGCACTGTTCAATCCACCTTTCCCAAAAGATGCTTTAGTTACAGGGAATTGAGGCAACTGTCAGGTCTAGGAGATTCCATCATGAAAATAAAAAGACAATATGCCGTGTAATTTTATATATTTATGTATGTAGTATTTAAATGTAAACTTAAGGTTGCATGACTTCAGGCTAGTGCGGTATGATTGACACCTCATGAAGAGCTATGCAGATGAAGGTGGGTCATCTGTGTTTGTAAATTATAACTTGAGCTACTGAATTCTGCAAAAACAGGCCCCTGCAACAAGATGTAAGGAGAAACTGGAAACTATATAAAAGAAGTATAATGCTCTACCGGCTGTTTGGTATGAGAATAACACATATTTACTGTATATTTGAATATATATGACTAAAAATTGAATACAAATTTTGAGAAAAAAAAGTTAATACTACTCATAACAAACCTTTTTTTTCTTTCATTTTCTTTTTGGTATTATATTGAATTTTATTGTAGACATTTGATTTCTTTGAGATGTGTTATTGTTTGCATTTCAATTAAAAAAATATATACATATTTACCCACAAAAAAATGTAAAAAATAATTATACAGTCCTATAAATGTAATATTGTTTCAAATTCAATTAAAAGCATCTATACACATAGCAGATACATTTCTGTATAACCTCTACTCCATATTCTTTACAATATTCTATTTTCAGTAGCTCTGTAGGTATAGGGCTTTATTGGCAATAGTCAAGGGGGGAACAACTTTTTTAATACTGACTGTGTATAAGGCAGTTTTTTCTAACTTTTTTGCAAGACATTTTAGAAACCATATTGCTATAAAAGATATCCTAGAATTGTGTCATGTGTATCATAAATATAGAAATGGTATTTTCTTTAGCCTGGATTTGAATGTATAGTATGCAAAGTGCAAACATTTTTGTAAAGTAATCACAGGTGACTTCTGTACACATATTTAGGGGCATATTTAGATTACTGCGAATGTAACAGTTATCAAAAATTCACTGCAGGTGAATGAATCACTGTTATTTAATACACAGTCACCAGTAACCTACATCTGCAATGAATGTTTCTTAAATGTCACTTTCACTACTTTAAAGAACATTCTACTTATATTTAGCTTCTGCTACATTTGGGAAGCAAAAAGACACAGTTTGGTATTGAAATAATCCACTCCATAAGTATTAGGATGCACTGAAAATATATGTCTTTAGTGTAGCAGCATGATTAAAACATAGGCTTAAGCCTCGTACACACGGTTCAACGGTTGTACGACCGAACGGACCAAATCATATGTTGGATCATGTAACTTGCGTACTGACATGCACTACACGATTGTACGACCAAGCCGAACGTAGTGACGTGTTATGAACATATGAAGAGAAAGTTCAGGTACATGTAATTAGCGTCCGGCCGTTCTTGACTTCTGAGCATGCGTGTTTTGCAGAGTACAACTTGTTGGACCTACTTCTCTGTACACACGATACAACGGTCGTACGACTGCTTGTTGGTACTACCAAAGTTTTATACTTTGCTCATACAACTTCTGTTGTACGACCGTCGTCTGTTGGCTGTTCTAATCGCGCGTACTAACGGTTGGATAATCATACAAGGAGCGGTCGTACAATCGTTTGCATACGACCGTCGAGCCATGTGTATGAGGCTCTAGAGAGAATACATCTCAAGTATTAGCTAAAGTAAGAAAAAGTACAGAAAGGCAGAAGGAGCAATTAATGCATTTCTTTTAATGGGTAAAATACACTATTTTTTGCATTAAATTGTCTGTGATAGTTTTCATTTTAATTATATAAAATCATCCAAAGAAAGTTCATATTTTCAGCACATGTATGAGGTCATACTTTAAAAAAACTAGCATGCACCCAGTGCCTCAGAAAACTTAAAACTCAATACTAGAAGGAAGGGAATAGCAGAAATTAGAAAAATAATGATTACTGCCCACAGATCCATTGCTTCCTGCCTCAACACCTCCAAAACATAATTTTATTTTACTCTTGTATCATGGGGAAAAGCTCCATCAACACTCTTTCTAAACAGAGCAAATTGACCAGAGGCACACCCAAGGTGCTGGTAACTCCTGCTAAACAGTCATAAACTAAAATGGCCACTCCATAGCCCTCACCTGTACAACCACTATCCTCTCAGTGTGCCTGTCGCTCAGTTGGATGACCTCAATGAAGTAACTTGTTATATTGCTTTTGGCACTGCTCAAAGTAGAGGTGAAAGCATATCCCTCTGTCCCAGAACATGGGGTGTAAGCCTGTCTGATACCCATCCAGAGAGCTAGTAAGTATAAATAGAAAAGGATTGCTGCTACTCTCAACCAGCCCAGGTGAATAAATGATAAGGAGCGGCCTCAGCCTACATGTGCATTGCAATGCATTTAGCCCCATCCACCAGGGCCCAGTCATAGGTAAACTATGACTTTTATACACCTTGTCTGGTTGGGAGTAGCGGTGATCCTTTCCTTTGTACGCTAAATTAAGTAACTATTTGAGACTCTGTCATCCATGAGAAGTTTAAACTGCTTCTCCAGAAAGAACTAAATATTTCCATGGATCAGCTCACTGCAAAAGTAACTCGTGAAATAAGGGACCTGGTATCTCAAAATGATGACCTTGAACACAAAATGGATGATACCATTGCTTTAATTGAAATCCATAAACAGGATATAGACACAGTCAAGCTGGACCTCTCATTCACTCTTTCGAAGCTTGAGGACTTGGAAAATCACAGCAAGAGAGGTAATTTCAGGATTTGAGGCCTCCCTGAATTCATAGAAGATTTTAATTCAACCATCACTGCCCTACTACAAGAGCTTTTCCCAAAAATTTTAGTCAAAAGATTTGAATTTAATAGGATCCACAGAGCCTTGAGCTCCAAAAGAACAGATACCCCTCCTCACCCACGACATCGTTGCCAAACTCACATTCTACACACCCCGGAGGCTGTGATGCAAGCTGCCTGGTCTAAAAGAGACCTGACCTTTCAGAGACACAAATATCAATTTTTTTCTGACCCGGCCCCTCAGACACTCCTGATATGCATGGAACTTAAGCCATTCATTTAAACCTTGCAAAATCACAACATCAAGTATCACTGGGGCTTCCTCAAATTATCCTTTTCAGTTGTAGGCTGAAGGCATCCCTATGCCTTCTCTACATCCCCGAAGAATCACAAGAAGTTCTCTCACAGCTACAGCTCATGACTTCCTCTGTACCCTGCTGGCAAGTCTCTCAATCCTCATCAGGCAAGTCTCCCCACTGGACTCTGCTCTGGGAACCTCTATCCTGCAAACAATGCACTAAGGCAAAGCAAATCCATTCTACCTCCAGACCTGATGTTCCCATCAGAGACTGATGCACTCTCACCTTCCCGGTTTGCCTACTTATTTGGGTTTTCTACCCCAAAAATCATAGTGCGCAGAAGTGTACATATGTTGTTGGATTATAAGTAGAGTTGATCGAACCTCTGGAAGTCCGGGTTCGGGTCCGGACTTGACTCGAACTTTGACCCGGACCCCGAACCCCATTAAAATCAATGGGGACCCAAACTTTTAGGCACAAAAATGTCTGTAACAAAGTCCTGGCAAGTCCTAGAGGTCTGTAAAAGGACCACAACTTGTGGTAGTGTATTCACACACTTCTGCAGTTTGCTTAGGCAAATCTCTGCTTAACTCCTCCGTTGTTGAAGTTATGATCATCTTTCTTCCTGAGTGTATTAATGATTACAGAGCTGCATTAGTTTGTGTCTTTCATATCTACTTCTAGTTCAGCTTTAAAAGCATATTATCTTTATGTAACTAAAGCAATTTTTCCACTTGGATGAAGTAGTGAGGGGTGAGATCGCTGTACTAACACAACCTATGTTAGTATGATGATCATACCCTGTGCTATTGTATTCTGACAGGGGGACTCCCCCTTTCCAGAACATACTGATAAGTGCTGGCAGCCATTGGCTTCTAGCTGAGATCGGATGCTGGCCAAATTCTGGTCTTCCAGCATACCTGTTCAAAAGAAGCTGGTCATGGGGGTGCATGCTCAGCTTGTGAAGATGGCAGACATGTGAAACCTCAGCTCCGGTCCCCGCCTCTTCATCCATGGCTCCTGTACAGCTATGATAGCTTCCACAGCTCCAGGAGCCACACCATCGACATCCAAAGCTGCCTGGGCATCCCATGGGCACAATCGGATACCAGAAGCACAATTACAAAGGGTTTAATCCGACACTGCAGCTCTGGCCTACACAGAACATGGAACGCTTCCTGCTTAGGCTGCAATCCCCAGCCTCAAGTAACCCAGCCGATCTGCCGGACCCTGCTAATCTACTCACATTGGCTGAATTTATGCTACATCTTGACCACCCAACTCCTGTGTCAGAACTCCCAGCAATAGTTATGGTGGCAGTTCTAGATTTAAAGCTGCAAACCCTGTTACAAGATCTCACTAAAAACATTGAGAAGTGGGAAAAATTACTCAGGAGCTCAGAGGGGAAATTGATAAATTGGGCAAACGCACTGACACATTAGAAAACAAGTTCAATGAACTAGTTCAATATGTGCATATCATGGAAGAGGATAACGCTCCTCTCAAATACACAGCCTCTCAACTCCAGCTTCAGCAGGAAGATTTGGAGAACAGAGAGAGGACCAAAATTTAAGGATATGTGGGGTACCAGAAACTGTCAATGATAAGTAATACATCCCTATCTGTTAGGGCTATTTGTAACCCTGCCCCTCCATATTCCAGACTGTCAGGAAGCAACCTTTGCCCTGGGAAATTGGGTCGGGAAGCCTGCGTGTGGGCGTATACAGCATGTGCATGCTCACGGCCCATTTAAGCGGACAGCACCCTGCAACCAGTGCTGTCCGTTCGACAGCGTTTGGTGTTCCTGAGCTTCCTGTTTACTTGTACCTGTATCTGTTCCTGTGACCCAGCTTGCCTTGACCCTGTTTGATCTCCGCCTGCACCGACCCCGGCTTTCCATGACCACCCTTCTGCCTGCTCTTTTGTACTTCTGCTGCCAGCCCGTTGATGAACCCTGCTTGTACCTGACTATTCTCTTGCCTGCTCCTCCTGTACTGCACCGCCCACCTGTTGCTGACCCAGTCTGTACCACCACTCTACTAAACAGCACGAGATCGGAGATACCACTTCATTTGTCACTGGTGACCAGCTCAACCCTCTTGCCATCCTCACTCCTGAACCACCTGTCTGCTCTACCAGGGGTTCTTGAATCAGGGTCTCAAGAGAGGTTACCCCTGCATAAGTCAAAATCCACCACCAGGCACGTGACAGGGACATAGACTGGCATCTAGATAGAGCTCACAAATCCTTGGCTCCTAAACCACCACCTGGCTCTAACCCAAGAGTTATAATTGAGTGTTTCCATTACTATGAAAATAAAGAGGCTCTCCCTGTGGCTACACGTAACAAAACCCGCATAGACTTTAAAGGAAACAAGATACAAATATTCAGCAATTAGGGATCTCTGTGAAAGTGAATCCTTTCTACGCAACCTAGGACTCCCGCGCATCCCAGAGGAAGAGCTTCATTGCCCTCCGCCACCTGTAAGACCTCTTCTGACACTGGTCAAACTCTGGACACCAGTTCGTCGGAGTTCACTGAAATCATCTTCAACACCTCAAAGATCCACCCCGTCTAGATACCCCACATGCAGTTGGCTCCTTTCCTTTCGGCTGATTGGAAATCTACAGATGAACTAGATCCTGTTTATCTGTAAACCAGGTACACTGGTCATTTTTTTTGGAACTCTGCTGCTGATGTTCCAATCTATTTAATTTTACAACATGTTGGTTATTACTTCCACAGTTTAATACTTACTCCCTCATTTGACATTCTACATCTACAAGTTTTCTTTTTCTGTTTTCAGAATAGACGGGTCCTACTTGTATGATCTCGTAGACTGCCATGTGCTCCTTTACATTCCTGGACGGATGTCCCGGAATCCTGAGAGCGAATTTCCCCTCAGGCCGACCACAATTCTTTCTTTTTTTTATCTTTTTGTTGTTACTAGTTTTTGTCATGTATCCAGGTTGTTTTATTTTTACCTGTTTAAGTTTTTGGGAGGTGAATTCATTGTCACCACCCTAATTTTCTTCATAATATGCTTTTTACTAAATTTAAAGTTTACTCCACCAAGGTACAGCCTATGTATATTCTTTGCTAAGTTAACATCTGACATTTGCATATATATGATACAATATGGCTTTCAGAATTTATTCATTTAATGTCAAGGGCATGAATTCTATAAAGAAGCATTCAATAGCTTTAAAATAATTTTAGATCCTCAGAAGCAGAGGGGATCATGATTCAGGAGACTCATTTCTTTTTTTTTTTTATATAATTTTATTGAAAATTATAGGTAGATTACAAGATACCTCATTTCAAATTAGGTAGTTGCTTCAAATTAGCTTCCAAGCAATTTCCTGTAACTTATGTCGCATCAGATCCTTCTGGAAAAGCTGGAGTTGCGATTTTATTTAAACGATCTAACCAGATTCGCATCCAGTCTTCATGTACTGACCTCAGGGTCGATTCATTCTCCTGAATTGTGTTCACCAAAGTACAACTTTCACTCTAGCAAATGTTTATGTCCCCAACTCAGGTCAAATAAGTTTTCTCACACAGCTTTTGGAGAAAATATACTCCTTCTATCAACCTGTTACAATTATTGGAGGAGACTTTAATATGTGTATGTCAGCATCCAGAGATAGACACGCCCTCTTCCAACTTATTTCCCCACTTTAAGCTCAGAAACTCTCTATCTCATTTAGGAAATTGACTAGAGCCTATAATCTTTTTGATACTTGGAGGATGAAACATCCTACCCATAAACAGTACACATTTTATCCCCCCCCCCACATAAATTATATTCTAAATTGGACCACTTCTTTGTTACTGCACCTATGCTTTCTAATGTAGTTACCTCTGAGATAAATCCTATTACGTGGTCTGATCACTCATCTATTATCCTTGAGGTAGCGTTATTTGCTTACACACCCAGAACTTGTCATTGGCGCTTTAACGACTCCCTCCGACGTAATCATGATATTCAAACTCAATAACAACAAAAGCTACTGGAATTTTTCCAACTAAATGTGGGTTCAGTTTCAGAGCCTTCCACTCTTTGGGAAGCCCACAAAGCCTTCTTCAGAGGGGAATGCATCTCTGCAAGCTCCCGTATGAAAAGGGATTTAACCAAGCTCATAGAGGAACTCTTGGTATAGTTGCGCACAGCTGAGGAGCGGTTGCTTCAAACTCCTACGATCAAACGACTTTGTATTGTCACATCTGTGCGTAATCGTATTAAATCATTAGATTTGAGCAAATTCTCTAAAACTTTATTATGGTCCAGACAAAGGTTCTATGAATTTGCCAACAAATCACATAGGATGTTAGTCAATAAGCTCAAACCCAGATCTTTTATGTCCATACCTGATCATCTCATGCAGCCAGATGGCACCCCTATCCACTGCCCTCAGACTATGTCCCAGGTATTTGGTGCCTCTTATCAAAACCTCTATAATTGTCTGAAAGATGATCCCAAATCCCAGTTTGACCAAGAGAAATTTAACTCATTTATGACCTCCTTGCAGCTACCCAAGATATCTCTCGAACAACAATTAAAAATGAATGCACCCATCATCCCTCAAGAAATGGCAGAAGTGATTAGACAATTACCTTCCCTGGGACCTGATGGACTTCCATATTCTTATTATAAAACTTTTCTCCCAATTCTATCTCCACATATGTTGAACCTATTTTCCTCCCTACAGAAGGGCACACCTCCCCATACCCATTTCTCACATGCCTTTATAACTGTTATACCAAAACCCGGCAAAGACCCATTCATACCCGACAATTATCGCCCGATAGCACTATTAAACTCAGACTATAACATTTTTACGAAGATTCTGGCAAACAGAACATAACATTTTTACTGCTGTCTTTAATTCATAGGGACCAAGTGAGATTTGTCCCAGCTAGACATTCAGAAGATAATACCTCATAGATCTCCTGTCCAAAACCAATAAACCTGCAATTGTCCTAAGCCTAGATGTTCAGAAAGCCTTTGACCATCTGAGTTGGCCATTTATGTTTGCGGTGCATTCAAAAATTGGTTTTAGAGGGATCCTTTGTCTGGGCCCGCCTCTCAAGTTCAGTTGTCCTCCCACTTGTGGCGCTATTTCCCCTGAGCAACGTTACCAGACACGGTTGCCCTCTGTCCCCATTGCTTTTTCATTCTTAGTCTGGAGCCCCTGGCAGTAGCTATCAGGGCTCACCCAGATGTCCGGGGAGTGAGGCTGCGACGACAGGAATACAAATTATCCCTCTTTGCCGGTGACATTTTACTGACCCTTATCCATCCTTACACTTCTCTTCCTTCTTTACACAATATCCTGACATTCTTCAGCTCCATCTCCGGGTTTAAGATCAATACCTCCAAGACAGGAGCTTTGGCCATTAATATCTCTCCAACTCAGCTGGCCCCCCTACAATCAAAATGTAACTACCATTGGTGCTCTCACACAATTAAATACTTAGGGATCCATCTTACTGCATGCTACCCTACTTTGTACCAGGCCAACTTTCCACCTTTTTTTCCTGAAATCAACAGACTATTAAATAACTGGACCGCCCTCCCCCTCTCTCTGCTAGAGAGAATAAATGTTTTAAAAATGTCAGTACTTCCCAAATTACTCTATCTATTTGAGACACTCCCAGTATCTATCCTGATGCCACAACTCAAAGCGCGTCAAAGAAAGTGTCTATGCTTTATATGGAACAACTCCTCCCATTGGATTGCAGGTTCGGTGGTCCTAGTTTTGAGAAATAGAGGGGGCTTGGGAGCCCCTGATCTAGTCAAATATTATTACATCTCTCAACTACGAGCTTTAACTTCCTGGACATCTAGGATGGCCCCTAATAGATGGTCTGAAATTTAAATGAGTATTACCTCCCCGGTCCATCCCTGTTATATGTTATGGCCTTCCTCAAACAAATATATGACACAACTAAGATCCCTATGTTTAGGCCCACTGCTATCCACTCTCTCTATATGGATTAAATGCTCTGAGCATTCAACCAATATAACATTTTGCATTTAGATATAGAGATGGGCTGAGCGACCCACTGTTCAGTTTGCGGCAGAACTTTCAAAACATTGCATACGTTCGGAACCGAATAACCAAATGACGAACCCCATTGAAGTCTATTGAAGTGCCCATTTTGAAGGTTTATATGCAAGTAATTTGGCATGCAATGGTTATGGGGGTCTGGGTTATGCTCTGGGGAACATGTATCAATGTAAAAAAAAGTTTGTAAAAACATAATGTGTGATTTATTTACTGATGCTTAACCGCTTCCATACAGGACACTTACACCCCCTTCCTTACCAGACCAATTTTCAGCTTTCAGCACTCTCACACTTTAAATGACAATTACTCAGTCATGGTACACTGTATGTAACTATGTACAAGGGGTCTCGTATTGGGTCTGGGGGTATTGGTAACGTACGGTTTAATGAACGTATATTTGGAAGTTTTACCCGTGAAGTTATCTGAAGTTACCCCAAGCAGTAAACCAATAAGCCAAGGCTTGCATACGTTACAAAACTTTCAAGACGGCGTTTGACTTGTCACCCAGCGAGTCGGGTAGAGATATAGATTTACGTTTTACAATATAACCAACTTACGAGTCTCGTAAATTAGGTATATCTCTCTCACCTATCGTCACCCGGATTTGTATCCCTAGAATCAACACAGTATATAAACAAACTCCTTCC
>BLSH010506261.1:23799-35008 GCA_018402905.1 Glandirana rugosa | reverse complement strand
AAAATAATGACAGTATTCAGAATCACAGTTTTTGGTGACCTGAATACTGTGAAGTGCAAAGGAGGGGGGGGCAATCAGTGTGCTTGGTGCTGACAGTAAGCGGTAACGAGCTGTTACCGCTATCTCCTCCTCACACACGATCGGTGTGTGAAGGGGAGAACCCGGTAACAGCTCGTTACCGCGGATTCCCGTCATTTTGTGACCGGCTGTGATTGGACACAGCCGGTCACGTGGTAAAGAGCCAATACTATTGGCTCTTTACCGTGATCGGGGTTGGGCTTTGTCCGAGGGACAAGCCCGCCCCCCGATCGCCGCGCTGCGCGCCCCCTGGGGCGCGCGCGAGCGGCGTGCACGCCGCTCAGTCGCCATTGATGTCAGTGACCGGCTGTGATAGGACACAGCCGGTCACGCGGTAAAGAGCCAATTTTATTGGCTCTTTACCCCGATCACGGAAGGCCGGGGTCCCGAGGGACACGGCCGGTCCCCGATCGCCGCGATGCGGGCCCCTGAGGGCCCGCAAAGCGGCGAAAACAAGAGGACGTCATATGACGTCCACTTAGGATGGGGAGTCCACCTTGCCGGCGTATTTTTACAATACGCCGGTAAGGAAGTGGTTAAATGAAACCATCAAAATGAGAAATAACAATAAAAATGAAAAATTCCTTTAAATATAGTGCCTGGAGGGTCCCTTAGTCGGCCTATAAAGTGGCACATCTGTACCATGTATAGAACATGCTGCGGAAATAATGAAATGTATAAAGCCAAATAAAAATGTAATTTTCCATTCAAGCTTTCTTTATTGTATAAACAACGGCTTGCGGAGCCAGTCTGTATGATGGGGCCACAATTTAGCGCACTTGGAACAAGATTAGAGATTTTTTGCATGAATTCTGGTGTTTCCTTCACAGACATTAGATAAAAGTAACATGTATGGAAAAATTTGGCTTTGGGTGTCAGATGTGCCTTCACACATTAGACCTATGGTACTCTTGTTGAAAGCAAGAATTGGCCTTGCTGTCAAAAATGACAATGATATGCATTAGGTGCTGAAAAATTGGTCTTTGGGTGTTAATTGTGCCCATGAAACCTATACACATTTCTTCCAGTTTAAATCAACACCCACAAAGCTAGGCAGCGTAGACATCAGGTGCTTAATAGCTGCTGCTAATACAAGACTGATTCATTTTGATTAGAGTTGAGCGAACCCATGGATGTTCGGGTTTGGTGGGTCCGGCCGATCTTCGGAAAAAGTCCCTTACAGCAACAGCAGGAACCTGACCCTATAGAACTAGGAGATGATTTTAGAACAATAGTCTGTCCCTCTAAGCAGTGGACTCTACCTAGTCCAGTCAGATCTTTCTGTAATGCAGGATGAGATCTGCAATCTGTCCCTAAAAGCAGTGGTAGTAGTAATCTCTACCTATCTATCTCTCTGCAATCTGTCCCTAAAAGCAGTAGTAGTAGTAATCTCTACCTATCTATCTATCTATCTGCAATCTGTCCCTAAAAGCAGTAGTAGTAGTAATCTCTACCTATCTATCTATCTGCAATCTGTCCCTCACAGCACCGACAGCATCCTCTCCCTACACTACCCAGAGAGCATGTGACATGCAGCACTGTGACTCCAGCCTCATATAGAGGCTGGGACACATGATGCACTGGCCAATTACAGCCATGCCATTAGTAGGCATGGCTGTGATGGCTTCTAGGGAAAAGCAGTGAAAAGCTTGTTGATTGGCTGCCCTGCAGCTATTCAACATGCGTGATCAAATACCCGAACCCAGAACTCGAACCCAAACTTTTTTTCAAATGTCAGTGTTCGGGTCCGGGTCACGGACACCCCAAAGTTCGGTACAAACCTGAACTTTACAGTTCGGGTTCGCTCAACTCTAATTTTGATAAATGTCAGTCAGTCCACAGAGTCTGAAGACAGACGCTCTCTCTTATCTGTTACAAAACCTCCGGCAGCATTGCAGCATGCCCATTCAGAAAGCATGCTGGATGCAGGACAGCCCAGCAACTCTATTGCATACTGGGAAAGTTCTGGCCAGTGGTCTATTTTCATAACCCAGTAACCTAGTGGATTGTCAACTGGAAAGCTCTCCATATCAGTTTTTGCCTCTAGATAATCTCCCACCATATAATGAAGACACTGCTGATAGGATGTGGAAGCTGACAGCCCTGGGCGCTGAGGACTAAAAAAATGTTGAAATGCATCACTGAGGGGGCCCCCTCCTCCAATGATCCTCTCTAGACCAACATAAGCATCAAAACTATGTTTTCCACCAGACTGTAACCTATTAGAGTCGGGACAGGCATTACATAAACTCCTCTTTAAGGTGTCCTCAAAAGATTTCGTCTTCTGCTCCATCTGTGGGGATGGGATGACTTCCGAAACTTTTCCCTTGAACAGTGGTTAAGGAGGGTTGCCAACCTTTTCCTTAATGTTACATGTTCTCAGGTCCTTTCGCCAGCATTGAAGAATGAGGGAGAACATGCACTGCAAGTTTGTTGAGGCATGAGAAGCAGAGTCCTTAGGGTCACTGAGGATTACAGTATCTGGAACGGCCTCCTCCCAGTCACATACTACTGCCAAGGGTTCTGGGGATAGAAAACCATATGGCTTGACATATGTCTTGCTCTGCTTCAATGCCTCCAAAAATGCCATAATCCTCCTCCTCTTCCCTCTCTTCTTGTGTGTTCTCTGGTGTAGGAAGAATGGTTTCTGCATATAGAGGGCCTTGAATAAAGTAGTGAGTGTACAGCTTGTATAACAATGTAAATTTGCTGTCCCCTCAAAATAACTAAACACACAGCCATTAATGTCTAAACCGCTGCCAACAAAAGTGAGTACATCCCTAAGTGAAAATGTCCGAATTGGGCCTAAAGTGTCAACATTTTGTGTGCCCACCATTATTTTCCAGTACTGCCTTAACCCTCTTGGGCATGGAGTTCACCAGAGCTTCACAGGTTTCCACTGGAGTCCTCCTCCACTCCTCCATGACATTGTAATTTCTTCAGTGTTGTCACATGAAAAGATATAATAAACGGCGCCGGTTTTAAAATAATGACAGTATTCAGAATCACAGTTTTTGGTGACCTGAATACTGTGAAGTGCAAAGGAGGGATGGGGGGTCTTTTAGACCCCCCATCCCTCCATAAAGAGTACCTGTCACCATATATTACTATCACAAGTGATGTTTACATTTCTTGTGATAGCAATAAAAGTGATCAGATTTTTTTTAAACAAACAGTGTTAAAAAAAAATAACATAAAATTAATAAAAAAATGTAAAAAAAAGTGTAAAGCACCACCGTCCCCGCGAGCTCGCGCAGCAAGGAAAACGCATACGTAAGTCACGCCCGCATATGAAAACGGTGTTCAAACCGCACATGTGAGGTATCACCGCGATCACCAGTGTGTGATCAATAATTCTAACACCTCCAACCTTGTAACTGGTAAACATTTTTAAAGCGTCGCCTATGGAGATTTTTAAAGTGTGCGCAATTTTCAACCGTAACATGTATGGTATCTATTTACTCGGCGTAACATCCTCTTTCACAATATACAAAAAAATTGGGCTAACTTTTCTGTAGTCTTATTTTTTAACTCAAAAAAGCTCATTTTTTCCAATAAAATTGCACTTGAAAGACCGCTGCACAAATACCGTGTGACAAATAGTATTGCCATTTTATTCTTTAAGGTGTTTGAAAAAAAATATATAATGCTTGGGGGTTCTAAGTAATTTTCTAGCAAAAAAAAATGATTTTAACTTGTAAACAACAAGTGTATAAAAGGGCTCCGGGGGCCTGCCCTTTGGCCTAGATAGCTGGATTCCCCGACACCAGCCTGGTAGGCAGTAAGGCAAAATAAAATTGCCCCACACCAAGTCTTAGGGGGAGCAACTGACGGCAACTCCCCCATCCGAATAGGCCCGCACAGACCTTTGGGATCCCGCGAGCTGCATCGGCCGCCTACTCGAGGGCGCGGCTTGGGCCTATGTATTATAGCAGCCGCTGGAGCGGCTACATCCTATAAAAGGGGAGACACTCTCAGCTTCAGTTCCTAACAAAACCAAATAGCACCCCTCTCCGCTTCCCTGCTAGGGCTGACTGACTTTCAGGGACCCTATTTCACCACCCAAGCAATTGAGGGACAGTGAACTTGGCTTAAAGCCTCACTATTATCACAGAGGGGTCTTGTTTGCACGCCAAATATTTGGAGGCTTTGAGAAACCCACTATATGTCTGGACCCCACAGCAAAAAGGAGGTTCACCGCCAGCTCCTTTTTGAGGATCAACTTTTGGAACCCAGCAAAATGGCGACTAACATTGTTTTAGGCCATACATCAGCTCTAGAGGAATCCATTGCTGACCCTCCTTCACCTTGACCCTCTACGGAATTTGCCCTTGGACCTCCCTTGAACACTACAACAAATCAACTATTATCCCCAGCCTCCACTGAATCGCTTCTGGGGAGGACAATGGAAGACATGCTGAATTTTCCTATGCTGAACTCTCCTGTGGGAAATTCCTCCTCCCTTAGTACCCCAAATGGCCCTAAATGGCCTCATTATCAATCCCCAAACTACTCCTATACCACAACAGGGCCAACCAGAAATGAACTTACTTCTTCATAAGTTTTCGGAGATGCTGGCCTCTGGCCTTGCACAAACAGCCGCACAGATAACCTCCTCTATTAAGCCACATCTGCAGAGCCTGGGGGCGCAAATGGACACTATAGAACAGGCAGTTGATAACACAATAGCCAACCAGAACACTGCCTGCATTCAAACCTTACAAGACCAACTGGATTCTGCCCTAGCGAAAATCGACGACCTGGAAAATAGGAGCCGAAGGGAAAAATTTTGCATTAGAGGGCTACCAGAGTCGGTTACAGGTGTTCATGGAGCAGTTACTGCACTTATCAAAAGTTTAATACCTGATGCTACAGACCAGAAGCTTGAATTAGACAGGGCTCATAGAGCCCTGCGTCCCCCACGTCAAGACGTCCTTCCAAGGGATATCGTTGTAAAACCACATTATTATGGGGTCAAAGAAGAAATTATGAGAAAGTCCCGTAGTGCTGACACCATCAATATCCAGGGTCATCCTGTGAAAATATTTGCAGACATTTAACCAAACACTATCCAGAGAAGACGAGCCCTCAAACCCCTGCTGGCGGTCCTTACCCAGAAGAACGTAAAATAGTGGTGGGCCTTTCCTTTCCGCCTATCTTTCCAGCACAAAAATAAAACCTTCCACTTTACTAACCTGGCAGAGGGAGAGAAACTTTTACTCCAGCTGGGTTTTATTTCTCAGGAATTACCCCCATAATCATTCAGCTTCCGGCAAAGCTCCTCCAAAAGACCACCACCAGGGAGTCCCTTGAATTCTGTTTGGCAAAAACAAAAGCCTAAGAGGATTCGTGATTCCGTTCCCCCCTGATGAAGATATGGGGATACCCCAAAATAAGAATTTTTCATCTTCGGAAACATCTTAAACACAATCACCTATTTCTTCCCGGGATAAACTTTCTATACCTGAACTGTCCTTCCCTCTCCAGTAGAGAGGAGACTCCTGAATTATTATAGGTTTGCTTTAATTGAGACTCTTCCCGGGGGCCCTGGAAGATCTTAACATACTCTGCCTGGATCCAGATGTGCACGATCAGGACCCTCTTTGTGTATTATTGTTGCCTCTGAAGAGCACCTGATCTCACATTGGACTTTAGGACAGACAGCCTCTACATTAATGTTTGTTGAGCTTGTTATTTAACACATATTACTCACCCCTCCGGGGATACTGACTCATCGACCACCCATGGGGAGCGGGAGAGAAGAACCTACTAATTCTCTCTCTATTCCTCTTTAGTAAACTGAAACATAGATCCATGTTCTATCTATTTTGGTTATGTAGCTGTATAGGATTGAAAGATACAGTTGACGTATGTCTCCTCAATACATCTCAGTACCCAGGTTTACTCAAATCCACATCCCTCTCCATGACCGGAGGAATCTTTCACCCTCTGGGATTTAACAGGAGAGTTCTTCCGACCGAGGGGAGACAATGTGACACTCCTTCTGTAGGACCTGGGGGCATTTACTGCCCTCGGATACTCAGTCAAGGCACTCGTATCTGAGCTGCCTATTTATTTATGGGGCTCCGGCTTACCTGGAGCCCCGGGCAAGGGTCGGACTGGTTCTGCCCTTCCCACGGGGACACCGGGACACTTCCGTCCTGATGGCCCTTCTCTTCTTCTTGCTTCTCTTGTACTTCCTCTTCTATCTGCTACCTAAGCTTTCCAACCAACTAACCTTTTCTCTGTTGCAGGCTCCTCCATGTATCCCAGATTCTGAATATCTCTCATTTAATTGGACATCAGTGGATTCGTTTGGTCTCAAGGTCTCGCTCCTAGCCACGGGGGTAAGTCACATTTTTCAAATAGCGAAGTTCTCTCCTCTCCATCATGGCTGATAACACCCATTCCACGGTGACCTATAAGCTCACCTCACATAATGTCCAAGGGATGAATTCCCCAAGCAAACGACGTAAAGCTTTTGACTATTACAACCGTAGAGGGTATGACATCCTCTTTATCCAGGAAACACATTTCCTGAATAATTATAATCCGACCCATATTCATCATAAATACCCCACCTTCTACATGGCCAATGCCGAAGTCACGGAAAGGGGAGTAGCAATTCTCCTCTCTAAAAGGATTACATTCACCCATGGCCTAACGATCGGGTATAAAGAAGGGAGATATGTCCTGGTTAAGGGAATATCAATGGGTCTCTATATACGCTCGTCTCATATTACGCCCCTAACCACAGACAAGCCTCTTTCTTCTCGTCCATGCTAAACTGTCTAGCTCCACATCTGGAAGGGAGAATCATAATGGGGGGTGACTCCAATATAATGTTCGACCAAATTAGGGATAAGACCTCAAAAGGTTCTCCCAGGTTCAAGAAACCACCAAAGCAGAGCCTGCGTATAGCTAGGCATCTATATTCTTTAGGTCTAATTGACACCTGGAGGGAATTAAATCCATATATAAGGGATTACACCCACTTCTCTGCACCGCATGGGACACATGCTAGAATAGATCACATATTTTTCCCTACATCTTCCATTCATCTTGTTAAACAGGCGGATATCTATGAGGTCCCTTGGTCAGATCATTCGTTAGTCCTACTTCATTTTGAAGGAGCTCCCTCCTTTAATGGTCCACAACCCTGGAAACTGAATTAATCCATCCTCTCAAACCTAGTCCATTGTATGTTCCTTGAAAAAGAGCTACGTGAATATTTTACACTAAACAATAAAGAAGGGACCACCTCGGAGTTACTGTGTGGGGCCCATAAAGCGGTCTTGAGTGGGAAGATCATTCAGCTCTCCTCCCGAATTAAAACGGGAACGCCAAGTAGATATAGCTAAACTTGAAAAAGAATTCCGCTTAGCCAGCAAACATTGGACGCCGCCTGATTATCTTTAAACCTAGCACTCACCTCAAACTCTGAGAAATGAGCAGCGTGGACTAGAGGTAGAAATTACCTATTATTCAATCAAATTGGGCCCTTTCTTGCTCATAAACTATCCCCCAAGACACGCACGTATTCCATGCCCAAAATTAAAACCTCTTCAGGACAATTATCTCAAAATCCACAAAAAATTTTAGAAACCTTCACTGAGTTTTATAAGTGACTCTACTCTAAAACAGATCCAAACTCCCCTTCCATTATGGAGGATTTCCTCCTTGGAACCACCCCCCCTCACCTTCTCTGATGTACACAGAGAAGCCCTTGAGGCTCCATCTACAGAGGCCGTGGTCAAGGAGGTAATCAAAAATTTGAGAAATAGTTTGGTCCCTGGGCCAGATGGATTCTCCTCCCCGTATTACAAAATCTTTCAGGAGGTTCTCTCTCCCTACCTGGTCCGGTTCTATAATTCCCTGCAGAGTGGAAAACCTGTCGAAGCTAATGCAAACTTGGCCTTAATCTCAGTTATTCCAAAACCTGAGAAGGACACAAGTGAAGTCAGCAATTATAGACCTATTTCTCTGATAAATGTAGATCTTAAGATCATGACTAAAATACTATCTAACAGGCTAGCCAGGTTCATAGGCCTCTATGTACACAAAGACCAGGTTGGCTTCATCCCGGGGAGGCAGGGACCGGATCAGGTTAGGAGGGCGACTAATATCATTTCCCTTATGAGATCAGGCTGGGATGGCGGGACTTCCCAAGAAGGCCTCCTTCTCTCTCTAGACCTACAAAAGGCCTTTGACACTGTGTCATGGCCATTTCTCTTCACAGTCTTGGCAAAATGGGATGCTGGACCTAAATTCCTCTACCTTCTGAAATCTTTATACTCCTCTCCGACTGCCAGGATTAAGTTATGTGGTCACTACTCTGAGCCCTTCCCGATAACGAGAGGAACAAGACAGGGTTGTCCACTATCCCCGTTGTTATTCGCGTTAGTGATTGAAATTCTAGCTATAGGGATCAGGGCTGACCCAAATATACATCGAGTACGATGCTGCCCGTTCACCCACAAATGTGCGTTGTTTGCAGACGATGTCCTCCTTTTTATAACTGCACCCCTGACATCTATCCCTAACATTTTTAGACTTCTCTCAGAGTTTGGGGAGGCTTCCGGTCTCCAGGTTAATATGTCCAAAATGCTAGCTTTGAACATATCAACTTCACAAAGGGAGGTGGACCTCCTTAAGGAAGGTTTCCCCTTCAGCTGGAAGACCAACTGTATCCCTTATCTGGGTATCCAGCTATCCTCTTCATTTGATATGATTTATAAATATAACTACCCACCCCTATTTAAGAAACTCATCTCTGATCTCTCACAATGGGCTCAATACAGAATGTCCTGGCTAGGCCGGATTAATGCTATTAAGATGACCTTCTTGCCATGCATTCTGTATTTGTTCCGCTCACTACCCATCCCGGTGCTAAAAAGCCAATTGGCCAAACTTCAAACTAAAGTTAACAGGTTTGTATGGGGGAATGCTGGATACCGCTTTGCTAAAAGTATCCTCTATAGACCCAAATCTGGGGCTCCCTAACCTCTGGTATTATTACCAAGCAGCCCAACTATCGCAAATTTCCAATATTTACATCTCTGGAGCTAAACCGGACTGGATAAGTATGGAGAGGAAATCCATCCCTAAACACACTATAGACTTTCTGATTTGGAGACCCCCCAAAACCAGACCGGCGATCATGTCACCTACCTTCTCCCATTCCATGGCCTTGTGTAACTCCCTATGCAAAATAAGCAATTTAATATCTCCATGGCTTCCCCTCTCTCATCTTTCTCATAACCCACTCTTCCCTCCAGGGATGAACATAGGGGCCTTTAAATGGTGGATTCAGAAGGGGTTATACCGTATTGGGCACTTTTTCAATGCAGGTGATCCCATCTCACTTCAGCACTGCTTGAGATGCCTCCCGAAGAGCGGTTTCGCTACCATCAGATATTACATTTTCTAAACTCCATTAAGGCAACCTCATTAAACCCCATGACCGTCACACCCTATGAACAATGGTGTTCCTCAGCCAGGGACTTGAGAGGAGGGATTTCACTTATATATTCTTTGCTTTCAGAGCCGACTGAAAAGGCCTCCTTTATGCTAAGCTGGGAGCGAGACCTCGAAATTGAATGGGATTTGGAGACCTGGCATTCAAACTTTGAGAGATCTTGCAGGGGCGTCCATAATACAACACTCAGGGAGGCCAACATAAAGGTCATACAGTGAGGAAAATACATATTTGAACACCCTGCTATTTTGCACGTTCTCCCACTTAGAAATCATGGAGGGGTCTGAAATTGTCATCGTAGGGACATGTCCACTGTGAGGGACATAATCTAAAAAAAAAAATCCAGAAATCACAATATATGATTTTTAAATTATTTATTTGTATGATACAGCTGCAAATAAGTATTTGAACACCTGTCTATCAGCTAGAATTCTGACCCTCAAAGACCTGTTAGTCTGCCTTTAAAATGTCCACCTCCACTAAATTTATTATCCTAAATTAGATGCACCCTGTTTGAGGTCGTTAGCTGCATAAAGACACCTGTCCACCCCATACAATAAGTAAGAATCCAACTACTAACATGGCCAAGACCAAAGAGCTGTCCAAAGACACTAGAGACAAAATTGTACACCTCCACAAGGCTGGAAAGGGCTATGGGGAAATTGCCAAGCAGCTTGGTGAAAAAAGGTCCACTGTTGGAGCAATCATTAGAAAATGGAAAAAGCTAAACATGACTGTCAATCTCCCTCGGACTGGGGCTCCATGCAAGATATCACCTTGTGGGGTCTCAATGATCCTAAGGAAGGTGAGAAATCAGCCCAGAACTACACGGGAGGAGCTGGTCAATGAACTGAAAATAGCTGGGACTAACGTTTCCAAGGTTACTGTTGGTAATACACTAAGACGTCATGGTTTTAAATCATGCATGGCACGGAAGGTTCCCCTGCTTAAACCAGCACATGTCCAGACACGTCTTAAGTTTGCCAATGACCATTTGGATGATCCAGAGGAGTCATGGGAGAAAGTCATGTGGTCAGGTGAGACCAAAATAGAACTTTTGGGTCATAATTAGAGTTGAGCGAACCCGGACTGTAAAGTTCGGGTCCGTACCGAACTTTGGGGTGTCCGGGACCCGGACCCGGACTTTTCAAAGAAAGTCTGGGTCCGGGTCCGGGGTTCTGGTAATTTTAATGAAAAATCTTTAAAATGCTGTCAAAAAGCCCAGGAAGGTCCTAGAGGTCTGCAAAAGGAAGGAAAATGTGGGTAAGGGTGGGACAAGTGCCCTACAAAGAAATGGGGACAGGGAAATAACTTTAAATTTCAATAAAGGGACAGGGGTAAAGAAACATCCCGTGAACAGGGTGGGAATGGGTGTAAAAGGAAGGAAAACGTCTGGAGATCCTGGAAGGACCCGAAAAACTGTCGTAAAATTTCTAAAAAGTAATTTTAATGGTCTTGGGGCCTGGGCCTGGGTCTGAAAGAAACTTTTCAGGCCCAGGCCCAGGGCCTGTGGGGTTTCAAGCCATGCCTGGGCTTGAAATGTCAGGCCCAAGCGAGTTGAGATTAATACTGGGTTTTCAAGATAAAACCAGAGTGGACTGGTGTACTGAAAGAGGGTACTGAGGAGACCTAGTAGGTTTACCAGTAACCGTT
>BLSH010506261.1:10985-22792 GCA_018402905.1 Glandirana rugosa | reverse complement strand
ATCATATCAGTGATATAATATCACTGTTCTGAAAACATCTGCAAACTGTGTGTGAAGAGCGCAACCATATGCATGCTCTTCTCTATGCTGTATTTTCAAACACACTATCCAGATGTTTGAAGAGCATGTGTATGGTTTCTCCCCAGTTTTAGGTAAAGTGTTCTAAACTATTTTCAGATGTGTGCAGAACAGATCTAATCTGTGAATAACATCTGTTCTGGTGCAGAACACATGTGTGTGAATAGCAGATGTGCAATGATTGACGTTTTCATTTAAAGTGACACAGACTTTAAAAAGAAGTGTGAATAACAGATGTGCAATGATTGACGGTTTGATTTAAAGTGACACACAGACTTGAAATAATTGTGCAGAAGAGATGTGCACTGATTTCCGGTTTCATTTAAAGTGATACACACATTTTGCAGAACAGTGATATGGGTACTCCGGGCTTATTTATACTTTTTTGACACAGTTTGAAGATGATCTTAGAACAGTTCTATGGCCTCTAATGTTAATTAATACTTTTCAGACCCATTTTGAAGATGATCTCCATTTTTGCATTTTTTATGTTTTTATTTTTTTTAAAATATTTAAAGTTATTTCCCTGTCCCCATTTCTTTGTAGGTCACTTGTCCCACCCTTACCCACATTTCCTTCCTTTTGCAGACCTCTAGGACCTTCCAGGACTATTTTACAACATTTTTTGTACCTAAAAGTCCGGGTCTCCATTGATTTCGATGGGGTCCGGGGTCCGGGACAAAGTTCGGGTTCTGTCCGGACCCGAACCCGGACTTTGTCCCGAAGTTCGGCCGAACCAGCAGAACCCGGACTTCTAGAAGTTCGCTCAACTCTAGTCATAATTCCACTAAACGTGTTTGGAGCAAGAAGAATTATGAGTACCATCCCAATAAAACCATCCCTACTGTGAAGCATGGGGGTGGTAGCATCATGCTTTGGGGGTGTTTTTCTGCACATGGGACAGGGCGACTGCACTGTATTAAGGAGAGGGTGATCGGGCCATGTATTGTGAGATTTTGGGGAACAACCTCCTTCCCTCAGTTAGAGCATTGAAGATGGGTCGAGGCTGGGTCTTCCAACATGACAATGACCCGAAGCACACAGCCAGGATAACCAAGGAGTGGCTCTGTAAGAAGCATATCAAGGTTCTGGCGTGGCCTAGCCAGTCTCCAGACCTAAACCCAATAGAGAATCTTTGGAGGGAGCTCAAACTCCGTGTTTCTCAGCGACAGGCCAGAAACCTGACTGATCTAGAGAAGATCTGTGTGGAGAAGTGGGCCAAAATCCCTCCTGCAGTGTGTGCAAACCTGGTGAAAAACTACAGGAAACGTTTGCCCTCTGTAATTGCAAACAAAGGCTACTGTACCAAATATTAACATTGACTTTCTCAGGTGTTCAAATACTTATTTGCAGCTGTATCATACAAATAACTAGTTTAAAAATCATACATTGTGATTTCTGGATTTTTTTTTTTAGATTATGTCTCTCACAGTGGACATGCACCTACGATGACAATTTCAGACCCCTCCATGATTTCTAAGTGGGAGAACTTGCAAAATAGCAGGGTGTTCAAATACTTATTTTCCTCACTGTAACTCGATGGTACTTAGTACCTACTCGCCTCGCCAAGTATTATCCCCAGGCATCTCCCCTCTGTTTTAGGGGATGTGAACACTTGGGGACCATTTTTCATATTTTCTGGACTTGGACCAAGATCAGGAACTACTGGAATAAAATCTTCCACATGATTCGCAAAGTCACAGGATTCCCGGTCTCACAAGACCCGGCGATAGCCCTTTTGAACCAAATGGTCCCTAATTGTACTAAAGCCACTCGATCTCTCATTCTTTTTATCCTCATAGGGGCTAAGATAACAATCTCAAGGGCATGGAAAACCCCCACGGTCTCATTTCATCAGGCCACGCGGAAAATCTCTTGGATCATGGCCCAACAAAAGATCTCTCACGCAATCCTGAATACTTCACTACAATTCAACAAAATTTGGGATCCATGAGCCTGATATGTTGGGCCTTCACTGGCTGATAGCGGGTGCCCTCATGCTCTTTCCCAAGCGGGGAGTATCCAGTGAATTCTATATATGTCTGACATACGGGATCCAAGCGAAATGGTTTCTTGGTGGTACCCACACAATACTCCATCTCCTCTTCTGACTTTCTTCCTCTTACCTTTCTTCATCTATCACCTCTATTTTTCTATTTTATAATAGTTTTTACTGTTTGGATGATTCGATTCTAGTATTCAGATTGTTGCAAGGTTGGCTCTTGTACCACATATGCCGGTTAGGCCATGGTTACAATAATCCTCAAACCTATCTAGACCTTGGGTGGGGGTCCGGGGGCTGGGAGGGGCAGGGGGTGGCAGGCCGAGGTCACAGTTTGTTCCCATTAGGGGTGGCCTTGGTCTAGTCTATTCCCTTTGGGACTTGATTCCTTTGCCCTCACCCTGCCCCCTGGATCCATCCCATGGGGATTCTGCTTGGACAACTAATCCAGCATGTTTTAAACATAAGCACATTAATAATAATAATACCCATGGTGCCTTAGATATCTGTATAAACTGTTGATATACCGTCTTAATCACATATTTCTGATCTTCAATGAAAATCCTTGGCAACAGAGGTACTTTTATAAGTTGGAGGGTTGGGACGCTTCCCAGGCCTGGATCTCATTCGAATTATCCGAAGGCGGGGGCCCCCTGTCACCTCCATTGAATTGGAAATAAGCCTACAACCTCTATTAGAAGAGCTACTTTACTAAGCATGTTGCAGATGTTTGTTTATACAGCGCCAAGCTAGATGTACAGTATTCTAGTTCAGATGTTGTGAAAAGTGCTTTAATGCTGTAATTCCTTATGTCTCCTTTTTGTTCTTTAAACACAATAAAAACTATTGAAATAATAAAATAATAATAATAAAAGGGCTCCAGGGGTTAAGGGGTTAAAAAATGTATATATTTTAAGACACCACGTCAAGTGTACTATATACCATATGTACAGATATATAGTGCACACTCAATATGCTGTGTGTATATATATTTATACCAGGCTGTAAATATTTTAATACACCACGTCAAGTGTACTATATACCGTATGTACAGATATATAGTGCTTTAAGTGGTTAAACTTATTTACAACAGCAGGTCCCGTTCCTGTGCCCAACAAGAGTAACTGCAAGGGGTTATAGTTTTCTGGCACCGCCAACACCCAAGGCCCAATTTTTCAGCACCTATTTGACTGGGGCATATCATCACAATTTTTAAAATCATTTACAACAGCGGGGCCCGCACCAAAATGAACACACCCTTCAGGTCTGGTATGCATTTTAAGGGGAACCCCGCCCAAAATAAAAAAAATTGTGTAGGTGTCCCCCCAAAGTCCATACAAGGCCCTTATCTGAGCATGCAGCCTTGGCATGGCAGGAGGGGATGGGGATGAGCGAGTGCCCCCCCTCTGAACCATACCAGGTGTCACGCACCTGGTGGTGGAGTCTGTCTTGTGCAGGAAGCAACCACTCTTGCGGCCCTGATTCGGGGGTCCCCGGTAGAGCAGACGGGGAGCCCAGGAGCTCAGGGGGGCACGAGGGCTGGACAGGATCCCTGGTGGTGATATGGATGGTCCAGTGAAACTCGTGCAGATAGTAGATGGTCTTACAGGCCGGGTCGGTAGCAGGCTGGCAATGCGGTACAAAGGGTTCAGGCAGAGGGGTCATCAGGTGCAGGCAGGGTCGTCAACAGGCTGGCAGCGAAGTACAAAAGGATCAGGCAGAAGAGTGGTCGTAGGCAAGCTGGGGGTCGGTGCAGGCAGAAATCAACAAGGTCAAGGTCAAGCCGGGTCGCAGGATCAGATAAACAGGAAAACAGGTTGCTCAGGAACACTCACACGCTGTAGAATGGACAGCACTGACTGCTGGGCGTTCTGAACTTAAATGGGTCCGCACAGGAGCGCGCGGGAGCACGCGTGAACGTGCGCGGGCGCACGAGAACGCGCAAAATCGGCAAAAGTCCTTCTTTTCCTAACACCAGGCCACATGCTCTCAACATAGGGAGGATGCTTTGAGGTCGCCCCCAAAGCCCATTGTCCCCATGTTGATGAGGAGAAGGGCTTCATCCCCACAACCCTGAGCAGTGGTTGTGGGGGTCTGCGGGCAGGGGGCTTATCAGAATCTGGAAGCCCCCTTTAATAAGGGGGCCCCCAGATCCCCGCCCCCCCATGTGAATAGGTATGGGGTACATTGTAACCCTACCCATTCACCAAAAAAGGAGTGTAGTGGTAAAAAAAAAACAAGAGGCAATTTTTGACAAGTCCTTTATTGTTTAAATAGGTCTTTTCTTCTATCTTATTTCTTCTTTCTTCATCCATCTTCTCCTGACCCGGTCCTTCTTCTGGTCTTCTGCTTCTTCTTTTTAAGTCTTCTTGCTTCCTCTTTTTGTCTTCAATCTTCATCTTCTTTCACTGCCGCCGCTCTCCCCGCTGCTGCAGCCCGGCCTCTGTGCATCTCCCAGAATGGGCGGTCTTCACAATGACAGTTATTTTATAAGAAGGGGAGGGGCCACCCCAGCAGAAGACCAGAAGAACCACCAGGCAGGTAGATGATGGAGGAGGAAAGAAGAAAAGGGCTATTTTACACAATAAAGGACTTGTCAAAAACTGCCTCTTGTTTTTTGTAACACTACACTCCTTTTTTGGTGAATGGGTAGGGGTACAATGTACCCCATACCTATTCACATGAGGGGGTGGGATCTGGGGGCCCCCTTAAAGTGGGCTTCCAGATACTGATAATTCCCCCTGCCCGCAGACCCCCACAAGCATCGGACAGGCTTGTGGGGAAGAGGCTCTTGTTCCCATCAACATGGGGACAAGTTGCTTTGAGGTGGGGGGGCAGAGCCCCCCTCCCCCAAAGCACCCATACTCCCCATGTTGAGGGCATATAGCCTGGTATGGTTCAGGAGGGGGGGTGCTTGTCTGGCCCCCCATCCTAACAGGCCAGGGCTGCATGCTTGGATAAGGGTCTGGTTTGGATTTTAGGGGGAACCCCACGTAAATTTTTTTAAAAATTTGGCGTGGGGTTGCCCTTAATATCCAAACTAGACCTGAAAAGCCTGGTCTGGACTGGGGGGGAGGGGACCCCACACACTTTTTTTCAGCAATTTTTTTGTATATTGCCGGGAACTGGCAATACATTGCATCCGAGATTTTAAATTACCATTTTTCCTATGGAAATGGAATTTTGCTCTGGCTATGTTCTACGCTTTGCAGAGATGCGATTACACACAGACTAAGGACACCCCCCAGGCACAATGTTTAAAGGAATTTTTCTTTTTTTTTTCACTTTAAGCATTATTAAAATCACTTCTCCTGAAAAAAACGATCTATTTAAAAACTTTTTTTTCATTGATACATGTCCCCTGGGGCAGGACTCGGGTCACCATACACTTTTTAGGACAATAACATTGCATATAAGCCTTTAAAATGAGCACTTTGATTTTTCATGTTCGGGTCTCATAGACTTTAATGGTGTTTGAATGTTCGCCTGAACTTTTTGTCTGTTCCCATGTTCTGTTGCGAACCGAACCGGGGGGGGTGTTCAGCTAATCCCTATTCATAATGCCGCTCAGAGTCTGCTCCAGCAGGAACACAACAGGGATTGTGTCACTGATGCATGCATTGTCACGGATCACCCAAACCATTCTTGTAGCCTCCTCAAATGGTGACAGTACAGTGCAGTCATCTTTTATCAGCAGCCATTGGCGTGGGTAAAAAAGCCGAGCTGGCTTACGCCTGTCATTGTGCTATACTCACACAGGTACTCATTGATGACCCTCTGCTGCATTTGCAGCCGCTGCAGCATTGCCAAAGTTGAGTTCCACCTGGTGGGCATCTCACAAATCAGGCGGTTTACAGGCAGGTGGAATTCCCACCAGCCAACTGAGCACTGGCTGTATATGACCACCTCAAATGTCTACTCTTCTGGCCTCCTTTAGCAGATCTTCCAACCCTGGGAACCTATTTAAAAAATTCTGCACTACCAAATTGAGGACATGTGCCAGGCATGGCACATGTATACACTTTCCCTGTCTAAGGGCGGACAGGAGGTTTGTGCCATTATCGCACACCACCATTCCTGGCTCCAGCTTGTGTGGCGTGAACCACCTCTGGGCCTGCCCTTGCAGAGCTGCTAGAATCTCTGCTCGACTGTGGCTCCTGTACCCTAGACAGACCAGCTGAAACACTGCATGGCACCTTTTAGCCTGACTCATTGAATAGCCCCTTGAACGCTTAGGGGTACTTGTGGTTCATGGGACAATTCAGCAGAAGAGGGCATGGAGGAGGAGGGGGTGGAGCTGACAAATCTCGCATCATCACCACTAGCTGTATGGAGACATGGTGGCACAACAAGCTGCAGCACTGAGCCCTGTTCTGCATCCTTCCGAGTTACCCAGTGTGCTGTGAACTAAATATATCAACCCTGACCTTGCTTGCTGGACCACGTGTAAGCAGTAATGTGAACATAGACTGTCTTGCCCATCTATGCCACAACATTGCCTTCCCGGTGATGGTAGAAAGCTGGAATAGCCTTACATGAAAGGAAATAGTGACTGTGAACCTGCCATTGTTTTACAGCGCATTCTGCAAATTCACGAAAGGGGCAGAATCCACCAGACAGAAAGTCAGCAGCTTTGACAAGCCTGAATTTATATGCTGGACATGTGGGTGGCAGAGAAATTTGGCTGCTATAGTCTACAGCCGGTGGTGTGCTACTGGCAGACATGCTGCAAGGACCTGCTGAGACACCCTGCGCTATACCATCCTCCCTGTCAGTGAAGGCTGCTGAGAGGTCATGAGGTATAGTGGGGGTAGACTGGAAAGGTGAGGAGTGAGGAGGAGCAGAATTGCATCCCTTTTGTGTGGCTTTTAGGTGGTCTTATAACAGGCTGAGTGTTGGGAGGTTAAATGTCTTGTCAAGCATGTGGTACCTGGTTTGGCTGGTGTTTTTGTCACACTTCATGTGCTTGAGGAAAAGTTTACAAATTGCAACAGTGTGATTGGCTGCACATGTGCTAAATAAGGCCCAAACAGCTGAGCAGGAGTGAGAATTGGGCCAGGAAATAACAGCTCCCTAATCTGGTGGAATAGGGCGGCTGCTCTCTACTTTTCCTTGATGGCTGCCTCTTTGGGGTTGTGCCTCACCCTCACTTTCTTCCTCTGCTCTATCTGGCACCCAAGTTGGGTCAGTGACCTCATAATCATCATCATCATCCCCTCCATCCTCATTATCACTGAAGACAACTTGGCAATATGCTGCGGCTGGGGGAACATGACTGCCAATTTGTTGTTTAACAGTGTTCTCCCTCTCTGTAGGCTCATGTTCCTACCTTCCTCAACCTCAGAACCAACATCAGAATCAAGTAATGGCTGTGCATCATCAAGGGGCAAGTATCTGGTGCTGTGTTCAAATAACTCAGCTGACTCCTCCATGCCTGATGCTGGGGCTATGGCAGGAATAGCTGTGGACAAGGAGGCAGAATACTGTAAGCCACTCTGGCAGCTGCAGTGGACTGCACAGTAATCTCTGCTTGGGTGGCAGAGGATGAGGAAGATGATGATGGGTTAGTAAGCCAGTAACCTTCTCTGCATGCTGTGGCTGGGTGGCATGGGCAACATCACTAAACAGAGGAAATGTTGCCCTGCCAGAGGACAGACCATGTCCACCTTTGCCTGTGGACACATACGCTGCTGGCCCCCTCACAGTGCCATGGGAATGTCTGCTTATCCTAATTGGCCTTCCAGGCATGAATGGGGGGGCACTTATTAACAAAATGTAATAAAAATATGGAAATGTGTACATGGATGCACTTTAACCAGTTGCCGACCAGCCGCCACAGTTTTACTGTGGCAGGTTGGCTCAGCTGTGCAAACCACCGTCATTGAATGTCGGCCGCGCATGCGCGATTTGCGAGCGAGTGATGTGCGCCGGCGACCCGCGATCGCCAGTTACAGAGGCAGAACAGCAGATCTCCCTTCTGTCAGGGGACATATGACAGATATACTGTTCCCAGTAATCGGGAACAGTCAGATCTGCCATGCCCCAGCCAGCCCAGCCCCCACACAGAAGACAGTGAAGGAACACAGTTAACCCCTTGATCTACCCCTACAGTTTAACCCCTTCCTTGCCAATGACATTTATACAGTAATCATTGGCTATTTAAAGCTCTGATCGCTGTATTGGTCCCAAAAAAGTGTCAAAAGTGTCCAATCTGTCTGCCGCAATGTTGTAGTCCCCATAAAAATCGCAGATAGCTGCCATTACTAGTAAAAAAAATTAAATAAATAAAAATGCCATAAAACTATTCCCATAGTTTGTAGACGTGAAAATGTTCACACAACCCAATCAATATACGCCTATTGCAATTTTTTTTTACCAAAAATATGTAGAAGAATACATATCAGCCTAAAGTGAGGAAGAAATGTGTTTTCTTCTTACATTTTTTTGGACATGTATTATAGTAAAAATTAAAAATATTGTTTTTTTTTTCAAAATTGTCACTTTGTTTATAGCGCAAAAAATAAAAACCGCGGAGGTGATCAAATACCACCAAAAGAAAGCTCTATTTGTGGGAAAAAAGGAAATCAATTTTGTTTGGGTACAGCATCGCACAACCATGCAATTGTCAGTTAAAGTGACACAGTGCTGAATCGCAAAAAGTGCTCTGGTCAGGAAGGGGGTAAATCCTTCGGGTGCTGAAGTGGTTAATCAGTGGAAAGTAGTGTTTAGTGCACTTTAACTTGAGTACTCACTACACAGACACACTCCACTCACACACTACAATATACTGTAGTAAGACTGCACTGATGCACTGCAATATACTGTGGTAAAAGCGCACTAATGCACTGAAATATACTGCATTACATGTGCAGCAATGCACTGAAATATATTGCGTTAAACGCGCAGCAATGCACTGATATATACTGTGTTAAACATGCACTAACGCACTGAAATGTACTGTGTTGGGGTGGCGTGGCGACTAGCGTGGTGGATGGCCGCATGAAGCAGGCGCTCTGCACGGTCACCCAGGACTAAAGCCACATTCGGGCACATCCAAAGGCCACACAGACCCATATTGACTGGCCAAGCACCACGGAATCTGGAGTGATGACCCGCAGAAGGAAACATCAGGCGCACATACAGAAGCTGGCCAGCTTCTTTCAACCTGCGGGCAGAAGGCTCCAGCAAAATGGCGGCCGCAGCCCACCAGGTCTGGAGCAGGAGAAGGTCAACCACAAAGAACACTGGCTTCCCAGGCAGCACAGGTAGGCAACCCTGACAGTGGAGACTCCTCCGGCTCCTCATCACCATCCACGAGGAGCCCAGTCCAAACGAAGCTGCACAGGGAGACAGCACCAGACCATGGGGCAGAGATGGAGCTAGGCCCCAGCCAGGCCTCCGCCTCTAGTACTAACCCCGTGACAGCAGACCCGATAGCAGCGTTCCCCACCACGGGACAACCTATCTCGGACTGCACATTAAAAAGTCTGCTGCTATCCCTGAGATCCTCTCTCCAAACGGATCTCAGGGACTGTGTGCTGCAATTTAAGCGTGAAATCAATGACCTGGGGGACAGAGTATCCTCCATTGAAAACAATATGGAGAACTATGTCACTTCATTCAACACCATGGTAGATGCCCACGAATAGCCACTCAGATGACATTGAATGGCTTAAAGCTAAGGTCGCTGACCTGGAGGACAGATCAAGAAGGTGTAACATTAAGCTAAGAGGAATACCAGAAAGCATCCAACAAGATCAGTTACAGTGTTATGTCACAGACATATTCTCAAAACTAGCACCAACACTCTCAGTGAATGATCTAACGATATACAGAATCCACAGGCTGCCTAAGCCAGCATTTCTCTCAGCTGATACACCAAGAGATGTTTTACTGAAAATGCATTATTACCAAGCCAAAGAAACAGGCATTACAGCCTTCAAGAGAACACATAATCTACCAGAAGAATGCGCAAATTTACAGATGCTCCCAGATCTATCAAGACATACAATGAGACGCAAAAACCTGGCAACAATAACAAAAGCTCTCAGAAACCACTCTGTGCCCCATAAGTGGAAATACCCAGCAACATTGGCGATCAGTTTCAAAGGTTCCACTACCACAGTATCAACCTTAGAAGAAGGCATCAGTGTGCTACAAAAATGGGGAATTCTGCCAGACAACACGCCGTCTCCTTCAGCATCAAACACACTCATGACCCTAGAAAAAGAATGGTAAACAGTCTCCAGAAAGAGATCAGCCAAGAAGAAATTAGTCAACAGATGAACCTGAAAAAATACACTACAAGAAATCCACCTGACAAGTCCCAGGCCACGGATAACAAGCATATCTAATGGCCTCTGTTTCCTACTTAACAGTTCGTTCTGTTATCGGATCATTTCCAAGGTCTCTTTTTCATATGTTCTTAGTTGAATGTTACTTAGCCTCGGTACCCAAATTGCATGTCATCTCAACAGACCCACTATCCGAACAATCTGAGCAAGATACGACAGCATACCAGGAGTACATACACATATCCACGAAGACCCCAAATGACACCTCCAATCATCCAAAATGACTATAAAGTTCCTTTCACTTAATGTCAATGGACTGAACAATCCGGTTAAAAGGTTTTCCCTATGGAGAGAAGCAAGGACAGCCAACGCAGACATAGTCTGCATGTAAGAGACCCATCTCAGAGCAAATGACCATCCAGCTTGCACCCATAAAGACTATCCTCACATCTTTCAAGCAAACGGAGGAGTGATGTTGGCAGTAAGGGACACGGTAGCCTTCAACCTAATTGTTAGGAGTGCCAAAGAAATAATTAAATATATAATGTAGTACCTTTGTCCAAAAAAACTATTGTAGAACAAAAAATGGGGGGGGGGGGAGGTGGCTAAGACTCGCCCCTATTTGAGGCAATATTTTTGGACTTTGATGGTACCATATACATGGAATACGACAACAATTATTTATAAAATTAATAATTCATCTTTATTACAAAAAAACTCTTTTTTATAAAAGAGAGAGGAGAACACTACATATGTGTGTAATTAAAATTTAGTACAGACCAAGGGTTACAGACATTTTGATGAAAATTCAGAATACTTATACATATTTCTGTGGACTCGACATGTTTCGCGGGTTTACGAAGTATCACCGCTTCCTCAGGAGTCTTTTTTTACACAGGAATGTATATAATTGCATTTGATGTCTGTATAATCTGTACTCTAACAATAAATAGCAGAAAGAACACATAATTAGTGCATACCATAATACAAATCAAATTTAAAACATGCCAGAGGAAGCGGGACTTTAAATGAGGTGCACTCTAAAAGAGCAGTGCAACTCCATCCCTAATTTAATTGAAAAACAAAGCTGAAGTGTGGGACTTTAAATGAAGCATGCAAGGTGCAAAGACAAAATGGATATGAGGAATAAGAATTATTTATTGATTGTTACATGATTACATGGATATTGAAATATACTGTTTGTTCATTCATGACATAATCGTCTACAAATAAATGACAACCGTTTGTATCCCATGTTGATTCATGTACATAACATGCATAAAAAATGGCCTTGAATGGTCCAACGAGAAAATCTCACGTGGAGTAAATTTCAGGGCGAAGGAGACCGTACAAAATTTAAACTAAACATAATACCATACGTGATTAATACACAAGAAAGACGATAAATAACAATCTCATGTCTAATATGTCTG
>BLSH010506255.1:41605-56102 GCA_018402905.1 Glandirana rugosa | reverse complement strand
ACAAAGACGTTGACAAACCGTCCCCGTAGTTTAAAGTAAAAAAATGTCGTTCTTTTCAAGAACGAAAGTAGTTCTAATGGAGATATTCCAATACCCTACTTCCGTGGTGGTTGTGAGTTTGGTGTTAAAAAGACGTGAACGATGAAGATATGTTTCAGACGCTTTCTCTGTGTTCGGAAATAGATTTTTTTTACAATTAGAACTGATCACAACTCGCTTGGGCTTGACATTGCAAGCCCAGGCATGGCTTGAAAGCCCACAGGCACCGTGTCTGGGCCTGGGCCTGTAAAGTTTTTAGAAAGCCCAAGCCAGGCCCCAAGAGGATAAAATGAGGTGCACAACTGCATGGCTGTGATGGCTTCTAAGGGCAAACCAGTGAAACGCTTGTTGATTGGCTGCCCTGCAGCTTCTCAACACGTGGAGTAAAATAGGAGAACCCCGGACCGAACCCGAAAGATTTTTGAAATGTCCGGGTCCGGGTCTGTGCCACGGACACCCGAAAGTTCGGTACGGACCCGAACGTTACAGTTCGGGTTCGCTCAACACTAGTCAAGATTAACATTTTTTTTAGATAAAGGCTTGTGTCTCTTTCGCAGACTTTGTATAGAAGTAGCAAGTGCAGAAAAATTGTGGTTTGAGTGTTGGTGGTGCCTTCATCCCATAACCTTATAGAGGTAATCTTGATGAAAGCAAGAACTTTTCTTGCTGTAAAAAAATGAAATTTGATGCCCCTGCCAAACAGTTGCAGAAACATTGGTCTTTAGGTGTTGGTGGTGCCTTCACCCTGTAACCTTTTAGAGCTACTATTGATGAAAGCTAGAATTTGCCTTTCTGTAAAAAAAAAATAATTTGATGCACCTGTCAAACACGTGCAGAAAAATTGGTACTTGCGTGTTAATTGCGCCCATGAAACCTATACCAAAAAATTACTAACGTCAACACCCATAAAGCTAGACAGCCTAGACTGTCTTGCAGAGATTTGAGATCCCAATAACATTTAATCAGTAGCATTGGTAACAGGGGCTTGATAGCTGCTGAATCCATGACTGATTCATTTTCCCAACTGTAAGCTGGTCAACTGAGTCTGCGAACAGATGCACTCTTTTATCTGTCACAAAACCTCTGGTAGTGCTTATTGCGGAAGACACACTAGATGCAGTGCAGCCCAGCAGCTCAATTGCATACTGGGCAAGTTCTGGCCAGTGGTTTATTCTCATGACCCAGAAACCCAGTGGATAATCTACTGGAAAGGTCTACATGTCTGTTTTTGCTCCTAGATAATCTTCCACCATATGATGCAGACGCTGCCAATGGGATCTTGAAGCTGACAGCCCTGGGTGTCAAGGACTATAAAAGTTTTGAAATGCTTCATTTAAGCGGCCCCCTTCTCCACTGCTCCTCCTTTGACCGTCTGATGCCTCAAAACTAGCTTTTTAATGAGACTGTAACCTACCAGAGTTAGGAAAGGCTATATATAAACTCCTGTTTAAGGTGTCCTCAATATATTTCATCCTGTGCTCCTTCTGTGAGAGTAGGATGAGTTCCGAAATGTTTCCCTTGTAACGGTGGTCAAGAAAGGATGCCAACAAATAATGATCCTTCTCCTTGATGCCACAAATTATTGGGTCCTTTTAAGAAGGCTTAAAGAATAAGGGAGCCCATGCACCGCAATTTTGCGGAGGCATGAGAAGCCTTGGGGTCACTGATGATTACACTATCTGGAACTGCCTCCTCCCAGACACGTACTACTCCCAAGGGGACTGGGGACTGAAAACCATATCTTAAGGCTTGATGTATGTCTTCCTTTGCTTCAATGCCTCCAAAACTGCCAGAGTCCTCCTCTCTCCCCTTGTGTGTTCTGTGGCATTGCAAGAATGCCGGCCTTAAGAGAAAAGGAAGTCCTCCTCTTCCTCCCACTACTCTGCCTCGAGTGCCCTGTCCATAATGCCAGGCAGAGTCTGCTCCATCAGGAATGCAAGAGGAATTGTGTCACTGATGCATGCATTGTCACAGCTCACCATCCTTGTTGCCATGGTGACAGTACAGTGCTTGTATCCTTTATTAGCAGCCATGGGCATGGGGAAAAGAAAGCTCTGAACCTGTCCTTGTGCCATAATCACACAGGTGCTTACTGAAGACCCTCTGCTGCATGCATTGCCAAAGTTGAGTTCCACCTGGTGGGCATGCCACAAATCAGGCAGTTTAGGGGCAGTTGTATTTCCCACTGAATTTAAGCCAACTGAACACTGGCTGTGTATGACTGCTCAAAATGGCTACAGACAGATTTTGGTACCTGTTTAACCACTTGCCGACCGCCAACCGCAGTTTGACGGTGGCAAGATGGCTTGTTATCACAAACCACTGTCATATGACGGCGGCTGCGAGATCGCGCACTGTGGGTGCGCGCGCCGCCACCGGAGGCGCACTCGCGCACTCACTGTTTTCCAGGGGAGCCAGGGAGAGGGTAGGGTAGACCCGATCTCCGCCGGCTACCCGTGATAGCCCCCCCGCAGTGAAAGAACGGAGGTCCGTGTATGTAAACATGGATCTTCGCTCTCATAGAGGGGGAAGGGCTGTGATCACAGGCTTCCTGTCTATGGAAGCCGTGATCACTCCCCTCCCTCGGTCAGCCCAGCCCCCATACAGTTAGAGTTAGGGAACACATTTAACCCTTAGAGTGCCCCCTCCAGGTTAACCCCTTCACTGCCAATGGCATTTAAACAGTAATCAGTGCATTTTTATTTTATATGATCGCTGTATAAATGCCAATGGTCCAAAAAAGTGTCAAAATGGTCCGACGTGCCCGCCGCAATATTGCAGTACCGCTAAAAATCGCAGATCACCACCATTACTAGTAAAAAAAAAAACCCAGAAATTAATTCTCATCATCCGTGAACGCAGAAACTTTTGCGCAAACTAATCAATAAACGGCGATTGCGATTTTTTTAACCAAAAATATGAGGAAGAATATAAATTGTCCGAAGCCGATGAAACAAATTTTTTTTTAGTTTTTTTTTCGGATTTGTATTTTAGCAAAAAGTAAGGAAAACAGGTTTTTTTGCAAAATT
Source organism: Glandirana rugosa (assembly GCA_018402905.1). Classification (NCBI taxonomy): domain Eukaryota; kingdom Metazoa; phylum Chordata; class Amphibia; order Anura; family Ranidae; genus Glandirana; species Glandirana rugosa. The sequence goes on along the minus strand of BLSH010506255.1, from coordinate 53,034 downwards.
GACGCTCTTTTTTAATTATAGGGGCGATCAGAAATGACGCTGAGGGGATCAAATACCACCAAAAGAAAGCTCTATTTGTGGAGAAAAAAGGACGCAAATTTTGTTTGGGTACAACGTCGCACAACAGTGCAATTGCCAGTTGCCGAATCGCAAAAAGTGCTCTGGTCCTAAAGTGTGAAATCCTTTCGGGGCTGAAGTGGTTAAGGAATGCTGCACCACCCAATTGAGGACCTGTGCCTGGCATGGTACATGTGTCAACTTTCCCTTTTGGAGGGCAGACAGAAGGTTAGTGGCAATATTGCATGACACCATTCCTGGCTCAAGATGCCATGGTGTGAACCACATCTGGGCCTGCGCCTGTAGAGCTGAAAGATTCTCTGCTCTGATGTGGCTCCTGCCCCTAAGACAGACCAGCTGACTTGTTGAATAGCCTCTTGAACACTTAGGCTCGATTCACATCTATGCATGTTGCTTTCAAGCATTTCTGCAGTGCTTTCCGCTGCGCTTTTTGCATTTTTGTACATGCGTTATTGACACGCTCTTGATGCGTTTCGATGCATTGTGCGTTTTGAAGTTTGCATTTTTCAAAGAACCAATTGGAACACATCACTGCTTATATCACAGAATGTCAAGTGACATTTGTATTTCCTGCTTCCTCCCTAGTCTTGGTGTTTAGATTGTCATGGCTTTAACCTCTTCAGCCCCGGAAGGATTTCCCACTTAAGACCAGAGCACTTTTTGCTATTATAAATGCGTCACTTTAACTGACAATTGCGCGGTCGTGTGACGTTGTACCCAAACAAAATTTGCGTCCTTTTTTACCCACAAATAGAGATTTCTTTTGGTGGTATTTGATCACCTCTGCATCATTTCTGATCGCCGCTATAAACAAAAGAAGAGCGACAATTTTGCAAAAAAACCCAAATTTCTTACTTTTTGCTAAAATACAATTCCAAAAAAAAATAAATAAAACAAAAACATTTTTTTCCATCGGTTTTGGGCAATTTAGATTCTTCCTCACATTTTTGGTAAAAAAAACTGCAATCTGCATTTATTGATTGGTTTGCGCAAAAATTGCCGCGTTTGCGGACAATGAGAATTCATTTCTGGGGGGGGGTTTATATTTTTACTAGTAATGACGGCGATCTGTGATTTTTAGTGGTACTGCGATATTGCAGCGGACATGTTGGACCCTTTTGACACTTTTTTGGGACCATTGGCATTTATACAGCCATCAGTGCTATAAAAATTCACTGATTACTGTGTAAATGTCATTGGCAGTGAAGGGGTTAACCTGCAGGGGGCGCTCTAAGGGTTAACTGTTTTGCCTAGGCATGTTCTAACTGTGTGTGGGCTGGGCTGGCTGGTGGAAGGGGATGATCACGGCTTCCATATAGAGGAAGCCTGTGATCACCGCCCTTCCCCCTCTATGAGAACTGAGATCCGTGTTTACTTACACAGACCTCCGTTCTCTCACTGCGGGGGGGGGGGCATTGCGGGTAGCCGGCGCCGATTGAGTCTGCCCTACCCGCTCCCTGGCCCCCCAGACACAGTGGGCGGCGCGCGCACACTCACAGCACTGGTTATCGCAGCCATCGTCATATGACGGGGGTTTGCGATAACGAGCCACTGTCGCCGTCAGAGTGCGGTCGGCAAGTGGTTAATAGCCTAAGCTACTGCTGCAGTTTTGCTTGAAGAGGAAGCCGAGAAAGAGGAACAGAGCAGAATACGTTGATTTTAGGTGCATCCAGTGATTGTCAATAGGGAGCAGGGAGGGCAATTCTGGGTAAGAGTATGGGTTAAAAGTGTGGTTAGGGTAAGGGTTAAAAGTTGGGTTAGGGTTAAAAGTGTGGTTAGGGTTAGAGTTGAGCAGACACCTGGATGTCCGGGTTCGGTGGGTTCGGCCTAACTTCGCGAAAAAGTTTGAGTTGGGCCCTGAACTTGACCAAGGACCCCGAACCCCATTGAAGTCAATTGTGACTCAAACTTTTGGGCACAAAAATGGCTCTAAAAAAGTCCTGGAAAGGGCTAGAGGGCTGCAAAAGGAAGCAAAATGGGGGTAAGAGTAGGACAAGCACCCTGCAAACAAATGTGGATAGGGAAATAACTTAAAATCACATAAGAAAAATAAAAAATGCAGGAGGAGGTGGATGTGGAGTAAGAGCCTAGAGGTTGAGGAGGCGGTGATCGTGGTGGTGTAGGTGGAAGTGGCGGTGGAGGAGGAGGAGGTAGCCAACACTGTTTGTTTGTTTGTTTGTTTTCTTTTCTAATTGGGGTAGCCCCCAAAATATTGAGACATTTAAAAAAAAGTATACCAATTGCTGTGTGAGGCCGGTCTAAATGGCTATTCTGCACAAGGTACAGAAAAGTCTTGTGGGATCCATGCCTGGTTCATTTTAATAAATGTTAGCTTGTCCACTTTGGCTGCGGATAGGTGGCTGCGCTTGTCTGTGATAACGCCCCCTGCCGTGCTAAACACACATTCAGACAATACACTGGCTGCAGGGCAGGCCAGCACCTCCAAGGCATAAAGGGCAAGCTCAGGCCATGTGGCCAATTTGGAGACCCAGAAGTTGAATGGGGCAGATCCATCAGTCAGTACGTGTAGGCGTGTGCAGACATACTGCTCCACCATGTTGCTGAAATGCTGCCTCCTGCTAAGGCATTACCTATCAGCTGGTGGTGCTGTTTGTTGTGGCATGCTGCTGATAAAGCTTTTCCACATTTCGGCCATGCTAATCCTGCCTTCTGAGGTGCTGGCGGTGACACAGCTGCGTTGGTGACCTCTTCATCCTCCTCTGCCTTCGCCTTGTGCTTCCACTGAGCCCCCGGTGTCATTTGGGAATGCCCTCAGCAGCGCGTCTACCAGTGTGCGCTTGTAGTCGCACATCTTGCGATCATGCTCCAGTGAGGGAATTAAGGATGGCACGTTGTCCTTGTAATGGGGATCCAGCAGGGTGGCCACCCAGTAATCAGCACAAGTTACAATGAGGGCAACTCGGCTGTCGTTGAGCAGGCATTGCAGCATGTAGTCACTCGTGTGTGCCAGACTGCCCAGAGGCAAAGACAAGCTGTCCTCTGTGGGAGGTGTATCATCTGTGTCCTCCGTATCCCCCCAGTCACGCTCCAGTAATGCCCACGAGCTGCGTTTGGTGCCACCCTGCTGTGAACATGGTTCCTCCACCTCCGACTCATCATCCTCGTCCTCCTCATCCTCCAGAACTGTGCCCTGGCTTGATAATTTTTTACCTGGCCTATGCTGGTGCAGGAACCCACCCTCCGAGGCACTTGTGAATGACTTGCCTGATAACCGTGGAAATTACCCCTCTTTCTCCTCCTGTGCTACATCCTCTTCCATCATCGCCCAAAATGTTTTTTCAAGGAGACATAGAAGTGGGATAGTAACGCTGAGAACAGCGTCATCGGCACTAGCCATGTTGGTGGAGTACTCGAAACACCACAATATGGTACAGAGGTCTCGCATGGAGGCCCACTCGTTGGTGGTAAAGGGGTGCTGTTCCGCAGAGTGACTGACCCTTGCATGCTGCAGCTGAAACTCCAGGATTGCCTGCTGCTGCTCACACAGTCTCTCCAGCATGTGCAAGGTGGAGTTCCACCTTGTGGGCACATCGCATAGGAGGCGGTGAGTGGGAAGGCCGAAGTTCTGCTGCAGCGCAGACAGGTGAGCAGCAGCGGGGTGAGAATGCCGAAAGCGTGCACAGACGGCCCGCTCTTTCTGCAGCAGCTCTGACATATCCGGGTAGTTTTTCAGAAATGTATCCACCACCAAATTCAGCACATGCGCCAGGGAAAGGATGTGGCTAGGCCCAGAACTGCTATTAGATTTCGTCCATTATCGCACACCACCAGGCCGGGCTTGAGGCTCAGTGGCAACAACCACCCATCAGTCTGTTGTTCAATGCCTGTCCACAGCAGCTGCGCAGTGTGGGGTTTATCCCCCAAACATATCAGTAAAACAGCCTGCTGTCGTTTACTCCCGGGGTTAGCTGAAGTTGGTGGTGAAGGTGTTACGCTGACCGTATGAGGAGGTGGTAGAGGAGGAGGAAGCGGAGTAGGAGGAGGAGGCAACAGGAGGCAAAGAGAAATGCCCTGCAATCCTCGGTGGCAGAAGGACATGTGTCAAACTGCTATCCGCCTCAGGCCCACCCGCCACTACATTTGCCCAGTGTGCAGTTAGCGAGATACAGTGTCCCTGTCCGTGCTTACTGGTCCACGTATCAGTGGTTATGTGGACCTTTCCACAGATGGCGTTGCGCAGTGCAGACTTGATCTTGTCCCCAACTTGTTTGTGCAGAGAAATGATTGTTCTCCTGGAAAAGTGGCAGCTGGGAACCACTTACTGTGGGACAGCCACTGTCATCAGGTTTTTAAAACTGTCCTTGTCCACCAGACAGAATGACAGCATTTCAAAGGCCAGGAATTTTGAAATGCTGGCATTCAGGGCCAGGGGTCCCGGTTGGGTAGGGGGGTACTTCCTCTTTCTCTCCAGTGTTTGGGAGATAGACAGTTGTAAGCTTCCATGGGACCATGGTGTGGAAATGCTTGGGGACGGTGGTGGACATGGTGGCATTGCTGTCACATCGTCTGTTTGCTGGGTGGCAGGTGACACTGGCACCGTAGAGGTGGAGGAAGAGGCTGAGGCAGCAGCAGAAGAGGAAGCAGGAGGAGGTCGAGACCTTTCTTGGATTTTGAGGTGCTTATTCCACTGCAGCTTGTGCTTTGCATGTAGATGCCTGGTCATGCAGGTTGTGCTTAGGTTTAGAACATTTATGCCTCACTTCAGGCTCTGATTACACAGCGTGCAAACCACTCGTGTCTTGTCGTCAGCACATTGTCTGAAGAACTGCCATGCCGGTGAACTCCTTTGAGCTGCTTTTGGTGGCTAGGTCCCTAGGTGCGGTGGGTAGTAGCAGGCATACTGTCTAGGGGACGGTCGTTCCGCTTTTGCAACCTGCTTCCTCTTTTGCTGTGCTGGTGCCTCTGTGCGAACACCACCTCTTCCTCCAAACTGCACACCTCACTCGCATGACCTTCATTCCATCTGGGGTCTAGGACCTCATCATCCTCCACATCATCTTCCACCCACTCTTCACCAGTGCCCTCCTTGTCAGTCTGCACACTGTGGAAAGCCGCAGCAGTTGGCACCTGTGTTTCGTCATTATTAGAGACGTGCTGCGGTGGTGTTTCCATGTCCTCATCCTTAACCAGAAGTGGTTGGGCATCAGTGCCCTCAATGTGTTACACTACTGGAGCAGGGCTATGTGGATGGCCCAAACAAAGCACACCAGCAGAGTCATCAAAAAGCAAAAGAGACTGTTGCATGACTTTGGGCTCAGACTGCTTGGCTGATTTACAAGGTGCTTAGGTGAAAGACAGATGGCAATGGGATTCAGGTGTAAACTCTCAGCTTTCAGCAAGGGACCGGGTGGGAGACAATGTGAAGAAATTGGAGGCATTGTCTGCCACCCAATCTACTATTTCTTGTACTTGTTCTGGACTCACCATTCGATGAGAGGCATTGGCCTACCATATAACGTTGAAGGTTCTGTCGGCTACTCGCACCTGAGGAAGGTGCTTTACTTGTGCATGTAGCTGGCACAGATCGACCATGTCCTCTCCTTGCAACAGGAGCTTCACCAACACCAGCAGCACCAGCAGCACCAGGACCATGACCACGTCCCTTATTTGACGCTCTCCTCATTCTGGACGCAAATGTACTATTTAGCACAAATTTCAATTATTTTTTAAACCAGCAATGTAGACACGCTTTTACATTTTTTGCAATTAAGAAATAAAAAGATTTAAGAAGCAGCTCAAAAGATTCCTTGCTAGGAATAGAGCACTCTGTAGAGTGTGGTATGCAGGTAAATAGAATAGATTCTTATTGTACAATAGAGGTACTTCTAGGGTCTTTCAGCCAGGTAACCCATGTGATATAGAATTTAGATATGCCAAGGTGGGCTTTAGTGAACATAAATTCCATGAGTAGATGTTGATTCAAAATAGTGATAAGGTGTTGGATAGTCGGGGTGCGATGGTCTTCCAATTACGTGCAATAGATAGTCTTGCCGTTATAAGTATGTGTGTTACTATGGCGTGGAAGTGAGTGGGCCAATCGTCAAGCCCCAGTCCCAGCAAGGCCAATTTACAGTTGTTGAGGTTAAGAAAGTATTGACATTCTTCCAAATAGCAGTATACCTGGGCAGGTCTACCAGATGTGTAATGATGAGCCATTATAGACACAGTTCCTCCAGCATTTGTGGGAGTTGGAGGGGAAGAAACATGAAAGTTTGGTTGGTGTGTAATACCAGTGGTGTCAAATTTTTGGGCCGATTCATAATGGGCTAGTGCTATCTTTTTTATAGCTTGTTTGCTGATTTAATGTAGGGACATTTTGGATGCCTTAAGCTGCCATTTTGCTCTTGCTGGATGCCCAATGTGGCCCTGTGCCTTTAACCACTTGCCGACCATGTAATGTACATACACGGCCGCAAGTGGGATCAATTATTCTGCAAGGGCGTACTATTACGTCCTCCCAGAATCACGCTCCCGCGCGCCCCCTGGGGCGCGCACCTGGGAGCATCCGTGAGACCCGGTGCATCACGGATCATGGTAAATGGCCGCTTGCAGCCACGTGATACTCCATCAAATGGCGGAGCATCACATGTAAACAAGCCGGCGGAAGTGCCGGCTTGTCTCTCCCCTCTCCGCACCAAGCGGTGCAGTGTGACAGGAGAGGGGGAGAGAGGAGATACAGTGGGGCTGTGGGCAGGATCTGAAGTGCCCACAGCACCGCTATGTGCCAGGCAGGGACCCTCATCCACCCATCCAGCTTCACCCATGCAGCCTCATCCATGCAGCCTAATCCATGCACCCTCATCCATTCCCCCCTATCTGTGCCCACCCATCCGTGCCCACCCATCCATCACCCATGCATCCGTGCTCACCCATCCGTGCCCACCCATCCATCACCCATGCATCCGTGCTCACCCATCCGTGCCCACCCATTCATCACCCATGCATCCGTGCTCACCCATTCGTCACCCATTCATCCGTGCTCACCCATCCGTGTCCACCCATCAGTCACCCATCCGTCACCCATACATCTGTGCTCACCCATCCATGCTCACCCATCTGTCACCCATGCATCTGTGTTCACCCATCCGTCACCCATGCATCCATGCTCACCCATCCATGCCCGCCCACCCATCCGTCACCCATGCCTCTGTTCTCACCCATCTGTCACCCATGCGTCCGTGCTCACCCATCCGTGCTCACTCATCCATCACCCATGCATCCATGCTCACCCATCCGTGCTTACCCATCCGTCACCCATGCATCCATGCCCACCCATCCATACTCACCCATCCGTCACCCATGCATCCGTGCTCACTCATCCGTCACCCATGCTCACCCATCCGTGCTCACTCATCTGTCACCCATGCATCCGTGCTCACCCATCCGTGCTCACTTATCCATTAGCCATGCATCTGTGCTCACCCATCCAGCCATGCTCACCCATGCATCCGTGAGCACCAATCCAATCGTGCTCACCCATGCAGCCTCATCAGTGCTCACCCATCCAGCCTCATCCGTGTTCACCCATGCATCCCTGCTCACCCATGCATCCGTGCTCACCCATCTATCCGTGCTCACCCATGCATTCGTGCTCACCCATGCATTTGTGCTCACCCATGCATTCGCGCTCAGTCATGCATCCATGCTCTCCCATCCATCTGTGCTCACCCATGCATCCGTGCTCCGCCATCCATCTGTGCTCACCCATGCATCCGTGCTCCGCCACTTGTCCTACTCTTACCCCAATTGTGCTTCCTTTTGCAGCCGTCTAGCCCTTTCCAGGACTTTTTTAGAGCCATTTTAGTGCCTAAAAGTTCGGGTCACCATTGACTTCAATGGGGTTCGGGGTCAAGTTCGGGTCAAGTTCGGGGCTGAACTCAAATTTTTTTGCAAAGTTCAGCCGAACCCGAACATCCAGGTGTCTGCTCAACACTATTCATAATGCATCAGCCAGAGGACCACATTTTTAGCAATGATCTCTCAGCTAGTCTAACCAAAGACCTACTGCAAAAAGTAGTGGACTCTATTTGACCATCTTTGGTACACCATCATATTTGAGACAATCAAGGCCTGTAGATATAAAATAGAAAGCTATAGAAAGCTAAAATAAATAATATAAAATGAGAAAAGAGAAAGACACACTAGAAATACAGTAAGTGAAAGAAAGTTTAAAAAGAATGTATAGTTTATTTTCCCTAATAACATCTGTGCTAATGCTGTGTTTATTTTCAGGGGCTTCCCTATTTTTACAAGTTGCTGTTCAATGTTTCTTTTATTTAATGAAATATAGCTACACTATATTGTCAAAAGTATTGGAACACCTGCCTTACACGTACATGAACTTTAATGGCATCCCAGTCTTAGTCCGTAGGGTTCAATATTGAGTTGGCTCACCCTTTGCAGCTATAACAGCCTCAACTATTCTGAGAAGGCTGTCCACAAGGTTTAGGAGTGTGCCTATGGGAATGTTTGACCATTCTTCCAGAAGCACATTTGTGAGGTCAGGCACCAATCTGGACAAGAAGGCCTGGCTCACAGCTTCTGCTTTAATTCATCGCAAACTCACTCGTGCATGTCTTTATGGACCTTGCTGTGTGCCCTGGTCCACATCATCGGTGGAGGGGGGATTATGGTGTGGGGTTGTCTTTCAGGGGTTGGGCTTGGCCGCTTAGTTCCAGTGAAGAGAAATATTAAGCATACCAAGACATTTTGGACAATTTCATGCTCCCAACTTTGTGGGAAAAGTTTGGTGATGGCCCCTCAACCCGACTGCGCACCAGTGCACAAACAAGGTCTATAAAGACATAGATGAGCGAGTTTGCGGTGGAGGAACTTGACTAGCCCGCACAGAGTCCTGATCTCAACCCGCTAGAACACCTTTGGGATGAATTAGAGCAGAAATTGTGGGCCAGGCCTTCACGTCCGCATCAGTGTCTGACCTCACAAATGTGCTTGTAGAAGAATAGTAAAATATTTGCATAAACACACTCATAAACCTTGTGTACAGCCTTTCCAAAAGAGTTGAAGCTGTTATATCTGCAAAGGGTGGGTCATCTCAATATTGAACCCTGCGTACTAAGACTGGGATGCCATTAAATTTCATGTGCGTGTAAAGGCAGGTGTCCCAATACTTTTGGCAATATATTGTATGTGTGGATGAGTCTTTAGTAGGGGCTTTCAGTGCCTCAGTGAAACTATGTTTTCTCTCTTTTAACAACTGTTAAGATAAAATATTAGCAACACTGAAAGTGCATTGTTTTTCGTAAGTGAGCTGTCCTTTAGACATGCATTGTGAGAAGAATCACTGTTGCCTAGTACACACAATGAGAAAATTAGATGAAAAACACCTCTTTTGAAGCAATCGTATGATAATCTGATCGTTAATACACAGCTTTCGAGAGGCGAGCACGACGGTTCATGCAAAATTATCTGAAGGGTGGTCCCTTCGGTTGACATTTTTTCTCGTACTATACCAGAACAAACAATTTTCATTTAACCAGTACAAGTTTTGTCTGAAAAAAATTGAGTGGCCAAGACCACGCATGTTCGGAAACAAAATAATACATTACAATACAATATAATACAATACAATACAATACAATACATTACATCACTTCCGAAGTTGTACAGAAATTTTCGTAAATTTAGTAACCTCTTCATTTTCGATATGAGACTGGTATGCAAAAAAAAAGGATGATCATTAGTCCGATATTCTCATTGTGTGTATGAGGCATAAGTCACAAACACTGTATAGCATTGCAAAGCAGAAAGCAGAACAAAATGTATGTAATAAGCAAATTTAAAACCCCTTGTACATATATGATTAGGGACGAAACACTGAAAAACATTAAAATCATTTACACATCTTTTCCATTAAGCTGAACTTTTCTTTATGTGTGTCCAAAAAAAAAATCAAAAGAACATTCATTGGCTAAAATGAAGAAGATATGAGTGTATAATGAATACTGAGAGCTAGGGAAAAGACAGACATGGCAGGAATATAGCATTGCCTTAAAGCTATTCCTTTAAATGTACAGATTTTTGTTTGCATCCAACCAAGAATACAGCTAAACCATGCTGGCCAAATCACATATTCAAGGCAACAGAAGTGATGAAAGGATCACCTCTAGATGCTACCCAGTTGTAGTTTCTGGAAATTACTAATTTTCTCCTTCATTTTGTCTGTTTACACTTGCTGCATGTTCTTCTAATAGTTTCCCCAGCCAAACTTTGATCGAAGTAGGCCATGCCCACCATGTAGAGAGAGAATGCATCATGTTGATTTACAGGCATTAAATAACCCAAACTGCATTTTCAGCAGAACTGCACATTTCACATTCCATTAGGCTTTATGTTTAAAAGAGAGATAGAAAATGTTCCATCTGCGTAACTATTGCTAACCTCAGCAGGCTGAAGTAAAAGGAGTTATTGTGCTGCTGTGATCATTGCAACTTTTTTACTAATTATGACTTGTCATGCACTATGTTTTGTCTCTTCGGCAGCATCAAACTCATGGTAACACATGGTAGATTTTGTTGCTAAGAAAATCATCTCAAAGTTAAATTCAAAGTTTTACTTCAAACTTCAAAATTTATCTTAAATATACTAATCACATAGATTTTATAAAAATGGAAGAACAATTTTTCTTTTGGAAAAAGAAATGATATAAATCATGGAATAATGTAATGTTTAAACTATGAACTATGCTATAGACCTTTCTGTCATTCTAATGTTGTATATAATACTGTAAAATATTTATTAGAAGTAAGCTGATATTCAGTTAGAAAAATGTTGACCGGTAAGTAATAGGGAGTAAAACGGAGTAATAAAAAATATCTGTGTCAATAATACACTTTGGTCTCATTTACATAAGCATAAGGATTACATCTGCTTCTGTGATCTAATTCACCGGCTGCTAATCAGCTTATCACATGGCAAATCAACTATCCTGTCTTCCTTTTAGTTCCAGATCTGGAGGTCTGCCGGTATGTACAGTATATCACAAAAGCTAGCACACCCCTTACATTTTTGTAAATATTTTATTATATCTTTTCATTTGACAACACTGAAGAAATGACAATTTGATACAATGTAAAGTATGGAGTGTTCAGCTTGTATAACAGTGTACATTTGCTGCCCCCTCAAAATAACTTAACACACAGCCATTAATGTCTAAATTGCTGGCAACAAAAGTAAGTACACCGCTAAGTGAAAATGTCCAAATTGGACCCAATTAGCCATTTTCCCTCCCCGGTGTCATGTGACTCATTAGTGTTACAAGGTCTCAGGTGTGAATGGGGTGCAGGTGTGTTAAATTTGGTGTTATCAAT
>BLSH010506255.1:12915-23497 GCA_018402905.1 Glandirana rugosa | reverse complement strand
CACCTGGAAACTCTCCCTTTAGAACTAGGAGATGAAGATGATTTTTCAACAATAATGTGTCACTTACAGCAACAGCTGGCCCTATAGGAGTAGGCAATGGTTTTGGAACAAGAATCTGTCCCTCTAAGCAGAAGCCTCTACCTAGTGCAGTCAGATCACTCAAAGCAGCAGTATGTGAAATCTCAAATTACTCCCACAATATGATCGTTGTGTACAATCCCACAATATGATCGTTGTGTACGAACGTACGATCGTTGCGTTAGACAGAGTTTAATCTGCAATCTCCAACTCTAAGCAGCAGTATTTGAAATCTCAAATTCCTCCAACAATCTGATCGTTGAGCACGATCGTGGCGATCGTTGTTTTATGCAGAGTTTGATCTGCAACTCAAAGCAGCGGTATTTGAAATCTCAAATTAGTCCAACAATCTGATCGTTGAGCACAATCGTAGCGATCGTTATTTTATGCAGAGTTTGATCTGCAACTCAAAGCAGCGGTATGTGAAATCTCTAATTTCTGCTATCTGTCCTCAGAGCAACAGCACAGCGGTAGTAAAGTAATCTATCTCAGGATGCAGGATCAGATCTTAAAATGTCTCTATTCCCTCCCTCACGCTGTCAGCTACCTCTCCCTACACTAACCCAAGAGCATGTGACTGCAGCACTACGTGACTCCAGCTTATAAAGAGGCTGGGTCACATGATGCACTGGCCAATCACAGCCATGCCATTAGTAGGCATGGCTGTGATGGCTTCTAAGGGCAAACCAGTGAAACGCTTGTTGATTGGCTCCCCTGCAGCTTCTCAACACGTGGAGTAAAATAGCAGAACCCCAGACCGAACCCGAACGATTTTTGAAATGTCCGGGTCCGTGCCCCGGACACCCGAAAGTTCGGTACGGACCCGAACGTTACAGTCCGGATTCGCTCAACACTATTATGTGGACCTTGCCACAGATGGCGTTGCGCAGTGCACGCTTGATCTTGTCCCCGACTTGTTTGTGCAGGAAAGGGATGGCTTGACTGGAAAAGTAGTGGCGGCTGGGAAACACATATTGTGGGACAGACACAGGTTTTTAAAACTATCCGTGTCCACCAGACGGAATGACAGCATTTCAAAGGCCAGGAACTTTGAAATGCTGGCAATCAGGGCCAGGGGTCGCGGGTGGGTAGGGGGGTACTTCTTCTTTCTCTCCAGTGTTTGGGAGATGGAGAGCTGTAAGCTTCCATGGGACCGTGTGAAAATGCTTGGGGATGGTGGCGGACATGGTGGCGTTGCTGTCACATCGTCTGTTTGCTGGGTGGCAGGTGACACTGGCACTGTAGAGGTGGAGGAAGAGGCCGAGGCAGCAGCAGAAGAGGAAGCAGGAGGAGGCCAAGACCTTTCTTGGATTTTGAGGTGCTTATTCCACTGCAGCTCGTGCTTTGCTTGTAGATTCCTGGTCATGCATGTTGTGCTCAGGTTTAGAACATTTATGCCTTGCTTCAGGCTCTGATTGTACAGAGTGCAAACCACTCGTGTCTTGTCATCAGCACATTGTCTGAAGAACTGCCACACTGGGGAACCTGTTTGAGCTGGCTTTGGTGTGCTAGGTCCTTGGGTGCGGTGGGTAGTAGCAGGCGTACTGTCTAGGGGACGGTCGCTCTGCTTTTGCAACCTGCTTCCTCTTTTGCTGTGCTGGTGCCTCTGTGCAACCACCACCTCTTCCTCCAAACTGCACACCTCACTCGCATGACCTTCATTCCATGTGGGGTCTAGGACCTCATCATCCTCCACATCATCTTCCACCCTCCCTTCACCACTGCCCTCCTTGTCAGTCTGCACACTGTGCACCTGTGTTTCATCTTCATCAGAGATGTGCTGCTGTGGTGTTTCCATGTCCTCATCCTGAAACAGAAATGCACAGCTGGCCGCAAATGTAGTATTTAGAATATTCTTTTTTTTTTTTGTAATTCCTTTATCTCTTAAGAGAGATACAGTGTATAAACAGTGGTACATAAAGTGTATGACATATATATAACGGAACAGTGCAAAACAGAAGTGCGCCACAGCCCTGCAAGAGTACTGTGGCTCTACAGTATGCCCGAGGAAGAGGGGGGAGGCGACCGGACTTCTTGTGGATGGGCCCCAAGACTATGTGCCCCCGGGCCTGTAAAGGGTTGCATCTTGTATTCTGATCGCCCCCTCCTCCACGGGGACGGCTTGTGGCAGTGCTCACAGTCCCTTCGCCCCGTCATAGCTTTTTACATTTTGAGATAGAAAAAGATAAACGCAACAGGTCAATGGAGAAAGGGGGATCATAGGTCTCAGGCGGTCATCATCTTGTTGAGAAATCTTTCTCTAGACCAGAAATGTAAATGTTTAGTGAGGGAAAAAAAAGGGGGGGGAAGTGGGATGCGTGCCCGGTGTAGCAGCGTCTGGGGGGATGACCCCCTACCATTTGACAAATCTGGCGCCAGTTGAATCCCAAAATAAAGAAAAAGAGAGAAAGAGAATAGGGGAGGTAGAGGAGCAAGCGGAACCCAGAAGACAAAAGGTTGGAGAGAACAGAACAAGAAAATAGCTTAAGGTGGGAAAAGACAAAATCAGGATACAGAGGAGATTAGGGAATGTGTGGCCCATGTCTGAGACCCCCGCCTGAACGTGTGCTGTCAGTCCTCATGTGCCAGCTCCTCGCGATAGGCATCTGTATAAACGAAATATTGCCACGGTCTCCAGGTCTCACGGAAAGTCTCCTCCCTATTGTGCAGAGTAGCTGTGAGGTCCTCCATATCTCTCAGTTCGTTGACCTTGGAAAACCACAAGGCCAACGAAGGAGGGTTTTCTGACCTCCAGCAAAGAGGGATGCAGGATTTAGCCGCATTCAGGAGGTGGATGGTGAGTGAGGATTTATATTGTTTGATGGGCCGCTCCGAGAGATGAAGCAGACAGGCCGCCGGGTTGTCCTCCAATTCCACACTCGTCAGGTGTTTAATGGTGCGGGTCACCCCCCGCCAAAAGGGCTGTAGCCTGGGGCAGCTCCAGAAAATGTGGAGCATCGTGCCTTCCTCTCTGCCGCAGCACCAGCACAGGCTAGAGGCCCACGAGAATGGACGGTGCAGAGTCAAAGGGACTCTGTACCACCTGGTTAAGATTTTGTAACTTGTCTCCTGGATCTTGGTGGCAATGGAGGATTTGTGCGCAAAATGCAGTATTTTCTCCCTTTGGGAGTCTGCAAATTGGATGCCCATGTCTTCTTCCCACTTGAGGAGAAATGGGGGCACAAAGCCCTCCGGAGGTGCGGTAAGGGCAGAGTACATCAGGGATAGACTATGGCAGATAGGTTCACTCCGACGGCATATGTTCTCCAGGGCTGTAAGAGACCTAGTGCCGCCCTTGATTTGGCTCTGTTTGCATAGAAAGACACGTAGCTGGAGGCTGCGGAGAAATTTCAGGGGGGGGGGGCGTAGCCCCCTCCCCTGCAGTCAGGGCGAGAGTCCCATCTGTGCACAGAAAGTCCGCGACGTATAACCGTCCACTCTCCCAGAGGCGTTGGAAGGTAGGGTCAACGAATTCTGGATTACCCAGAATCGCAATCATGGGGGAAGGGGAGGGTGATAACGAGGTGTGCCGGAAGGCTTCCCTCACCACCGCCAGGGTACTTCCCAGGGTCGGGTGATCTGAGATAGACCTCGGGAGAGGGGAGGAGATGCATGGCCAACTTCTTGCCGTATTCGCGGAATCCTCCACCTCCAATGCCACCCAGTGCTTTTCCTCCGCATGGCAGAACCAGTCTACCAGCCTGGTCAGGTGCGTTGCCCTGTAGTAGGCATTCATATCT
This sequence comes from Glandirana rugosa, assembly GCA_018402905.1. Classification (NCBI taxonomy): domain Eukaryota; kingdom Metazoa; phylum Chordata; class Amphibia; order Anura; family Ranidae; genus Glandirana; species Glandirana rugosa. Next base: position 19,679 of record BLSH010506255.1, on the reverse strand, counting down.
GGAAGGCTCACACCTTGGCCAGGTGGAGCAGGGAAAGGCTGATGCGGGGCCGTCTGTGGGACCATATAAATTCCATAGCGTCTAGTTGTTTGAAAAACACAGGCGGGAGGCGGATAGGGAGGGCCTGCATGATGTATAATACCTTTGGGAGAGAGGTCATCTTCAGAGCGCTGCACCTGCCAAACCAGGTGAGTGTAAGGGAGTGCCAGCACAGTAACTCCGTTTTAAGACGAGCCAGGAGGGGGACGTAATTTGCAGCTTAGAGTGCTCCAACGTCTGAGGTGATATCCACCCCCAGGTAGTGTATAGACTGGCTTGCCCAGTGTAGGGGGTATTTTGGCTTAAGTCGACTGACCACGTCCTGGTCTACAGTTATGTTAAGCACTGAGGACTTTGATAGGTTTATTCGAAAGTTAGAGAGGGAGCCATATTCGTGCAGTAGCTGGAGGACCCTGGGGAGGGATGTGTGTGGGCTAGACAGAAAGAAGATGAGGTCGTCCGCAAAGGCGGCCACCTTATGCGCGCCAGAGTGTCTAGAGTAACCCACCACTGTCGAGTCCGCCCTCACCCTGCACAGAAGAGGTTCCAGGGTTAGGATGAAGATCAGGGGGGACAGCGGACATCCCTGTCTGGTGCCATTTCGGATGGCAAAGAAGGCTGACCGAGTCTCATTCACCTTAACCGCCGCTGATGGTGTGGAGTATAAGGAGGGGATCCACCCAAGCATGGATGTTTGAAGGCCAATATGTTCTAGTGTGGCACGCAGGAAGGACCAGCTGACCCGGTCGAATGACTTCTCTGTGTCGGTGGAAAGCAGAAGGAGAGGCCGTCCACTCGCCCGTGCCGCATGGGTTAGATTCAGCACCCTAATAGTGTTGTCTCTTGCCTCCTGCAGGGGAACAAACCCAGCCTGGTCCCGGTGGATCAGACCCGAAATATGCGGTAGCAACCTTCTCGCCAAGACCTTAGCAAACACCTTCAAGTCAGTATTCAGAAGGGCGATCGGCCTATAACTCCCACAACTCTGCGGGTCCTTCCCCTCCTTCGGGATGAGTGAGATGTGTGCTCTCAGGGAGTCCATGGGGAAGCGGTGGCCGTCTGCAAGGGCATTAAATGCCTTGACCATGGGCCCCGAGAGCGCCTCATAAAAGGTCTTATAGTATGAAGGGGTTAGGCCATCTGGGCCCGGGGCCTTTCTTGGCTTGGCCTCCGCCAAGGCAGCCCCCACCTCCTCAGGCGTAATAGGCTGCTCGTGGCTTTCCCAGGCTGCGGGGTCCACGGATGGCATCCTGGATGAGAGCAGGTAAGTACGTGCCTCCTTCTCCCCAGGGTGACCCGAGGTAGGAAGATCGCCTATGTTGTAGAGCCCTTTGAAAAAGGAATGGAACTCTCCCGCTATGTCGGAGGACACGGATAATTTCTGGCCCGCAGCAGTTAGTACGCTGGGGATGTATGTTCTAGTTCGTGGGCCCCGGAGTGCCCTTGCCAGGAGGGTACCCGGTTTGTTTGAGAACTCGAACATTGCCCTCCGTGCCCAAGCCAATTTCTGCTTAGTCTGTTGGAACAGGAGCGTGTGAAGATCCTCCCGAACCTTCAGGAGGTCCTGAAGGGTGGATCGAGTCAAGGTCTTCTTGTGCAAGCGCTCAAGGGTACGTATGCGCAGGCAGAGCTCTTCCACCTGCTGTGATCATTCCCGTTTACGGTGGGTGCCCCATTTAATCAGTACCCCGTGCACCACCGTCTTGTGTGCCTCCCAGACTACCAAGGGGTTACTGACCGAGTGAGCGTTTAGGGAGAAGTACTCTCCAAGAGCTTTGAGGACATCCAAGCGAATCTCCTCAGATTGGAGGAGAGCCTCATTGAGTTTCCAATTCGGCGGGGGACGTATCAATTGGTCAAACCGCAAGGTGAGGTGGATTGGGGCATAGTCTGAGAGCGATATAATACCGATGGAGGAGTCCACCACTCTCACGAGTTCTTGATGAGGAATCAGGAGGTAATCCAGCCTGGAATATGAATGGTGCACCCGAGAAAAGTAAGAGTAATCGCAGTGTTGGGGGTGCTGAATCCGCCAGGGGTCGACCAGATGCAGGGAGTGGAGGTCGGATTTGATCCTTCGAAGGCAAGAGTAGGAGAGGTGGGCCGCACCTCTTAAAACGTCAAGCAGTGGTTCCATGGCGAAGTTCAAGTCCCCCCCGAACAGCAGGAGACCATCCGAAAAGTCTAGGAGTTCGGGGAGGAGCTTGCGAAGAAACTGTGCATGGTCCTTGTTAGGAAAATACAAGTTGGCAAGGGTGACCCGGAACCCGGACATCCAACCACGGATAAAAAGATAATGGCCTAGGGAATCTATCTTTTGCGCTTCCAGCACCCATGGGACTGAGCTAGCCACAAGAATGCTGACCCCCTTAGCTTTGGAGATGGGGGAGACGCTGTGATATACTGTGGGGAAGGCTCTATTCGTTAGCCTGGGTATGTGGTCACCTCTGAAGTGAGTTTCCTGAAGAAAGGCCACCAGCGTCCCTTCCTTTTTCAGGAACGATAGGAGCTGAGACCGCTTTTCTGGCGTATTGAGCCCTTGGATGTTAAGTGAGGAGAACTTGAGGAGACCCATGAGTACGGTGCTACAGTACGGAGAACTGCCAAATGCAGCCAGAAGACCAGGTGCAGCAGAGGCGCCCCCAGACACGGGGCACACACAGGGAAATGAAGATGGGGGGAGAAAACAAGAAGAGAGAAGCCCCAAGGAAGTGTGGGGGGGGGGAAGAATCCTCAGAAAGCCTTACAGGGAGGGGAAGAGAGAGATAGAAAGAGTAGGAGGGAGAAGCAGAGAAGTGGAGCAACAGAAACTGACGAGGGAAGGGAGAGTGGACCAAGAGAAGAAAAAAAAAAAAAAAAAGGGAAAAGTCTAAAGCAAAGGCTAACTGCCTTGGTGAACCGATATCACGGTCCTAGCCCTAATGGCGGGGGTGGGGGGGGGGGCAAGCCACGCCGCCCCTCACAATAGACTGGAAGTCGCGAACAGACAGAGAAACAAAAAGGGATCGGAGATGCATGAGAGTAGAGACCATTGAGACCCCTGATCTACGTCCGGAGGAACTGAGCCAAAAAAGAAAAGGGAGAGTATACCAACGAGAAGGAGAAAACGAATATATAACATCACACATAGGATATTGGGATTGGCAGCTTAAAATTAGCCACGATCATTAAATTCTAACATTCTGAGACCCGGAAAACTTAAGGTAGAACAGACCTCCCCATAAACAAACTATCAAATTGAATAGGACATGTAATATAGTACATACATTCCCAAAGCCTATCTATCTGTGGGGACATGGAGAGAGGAGGAGCAACCCAGGTCTCCTGGCCACCTGCCACAGCATCCCAGGAGGGCGGCCACCTTGAGGAGGCAGCCACATAGCCCACCCGGCCCGCGGCAGGCCGCCAAGCGACACCCCTCACAACGAAGGGGGAAGGGGCCCCCTCTCCCATCCGCTCCAGGGCCCCCCTAGACAGCATCAGACATCCCCAACCATACAGACAGTGGTACTCTAATGACAATGCACATTCACCCTCCCAATCCGGCAGGCCCCGATAAGGAGCCAGCCAGGTACCCCATCACCCTACGACATAGAACAGAGCAGGCTGGATATCTAAGCGGCAGCTCTTGGTCCCAGCCCCCCTAGACACGACCCCACGGAAGGCCGCGGGGCCCCCACGCCGCACCCCAGCCCCCCACAGCACCCCCCATCCCCGGCCCACCAACGGTGGCCCGGAGACCGGGAAGGCACAGAAGGGCCGAGGCGCCGCGCGGGACCCCGCCCAGCCCGCCGGGCCGTGCCCAGGTGGAGCATCCCCCCTGCATACAACAGAACACCCTGAGAGCATAGCAAACCTAAATCAGCCAGTCATGGCACCCCGGGTGTCGTGGAGGTGTATGACCCGGGCAACCAGGTGATGTCAGATCGTGAACAGTCCCAGATATGAGAGGCGCTATCCGCCAGGTATTTATAGAGCAACAGTCACAACATAGATGAGTCCAGCTCCGGGCCAGGACAGGTGGGAGACCCCGAGCATCCAGCGTGGCAAAGAGCCTGCAAGGCAACAGAGGGGGGGAGGTCTTTCTCCAAGCTCTCACGGAATCAGAGAACAGCTCGGGTCCCCATTCGGGAACCGAGGGGGGGAAGCAGGGCCAGGAACACCAGTCCATAGCGGTGCAAAGTCTCTCGGAGTACAATCAACATTCCAAGGCAAGGGAGGGTGAAATGAAGGGGGGCTAGCCATCATGTCCCGGTCATCCCTACGGCGGATTAGACGCCGTCCATGACCGGAAGGCCTGTCTGGGAAAGTTCATGGTAGATGGCCATCTGGGGAGGGGGGATGTTCACACAGAGGGCTGGGAGGAGCAAGGTAGGAGCCGGGAGAAAGGCCTGGGGAGTCAACTAAACAGTCCTAGTCTTACCGGGATCTCAGGTGAACAGGTCCATCAGGCTTCTGAAGTGGTAGGTCGCTGCCTAAAGGTCTCTCTGCTCCGGGCTCTGGACCTGGGCCGCTGTTGTCTCTGAGGCCGCGGCAGGGGAGGGCGGCGCCATCCCCTGATTGAGGAGGAAGTCGTGCCAGTTGGTACCTCAATGGCCGGCTTGTGGATAAATTGGAAGAGGTCAGGCAGCTGCTCCGGGGAACGAAGGAAGAATTCCTCACCATCCTTCTTCACGATTAGGTGGAAGGGGTGTCCCCACCGATAGGTAGCCTCCGATTCTCGCAACAGATCGAGAAGTGGGCGCAGAAGACCCCGCATGACACGGGTCTGGTGAAAGATGTCTGGGTAGATCCGAATACTGGCCCCATCAAAGTCTAACGGGCCCTTAGACCAGGCTTGCCTGACAATATCTTCTTTGATGCCAAAGAAGTGGACCCTGCAGAGGACGTCCCTGGGCTGGTCCGATGGAACTGTTCCCTGTGAGGAGGTGCGGGCGCCCGGTATCCTATGGACCCTGTCCAGCTCTAGGTCCGCGGTGGGAGGTTTGTCTAGATACTGGTTCAGGATGGCCGTCACTGTAGCTTTGAGGTCTGGCCCCCTGGTTGCCTCCGGAATGCCCCGGAGGCGCAGATTATTCCGTCGACTGCGGTTCTCCCCATCGTCTATTCGGAGCTGAACATCTATGAGGTGGCGGCGGAAGGCCTGCTGATCCGACTCCAGGCCTGAAAGCCTGGCCTCCGTAGTATTGGCAGAGGTCTCTAGTTCAGCTACCCGCTCTTCCACTATGTCCACCTGGTTGCGCAAGTCATGCAGCTCCTTAGTGAGGGCATTCACGAAAGAGGAGGCCATCGCCTGTAAGTCTTGCCTGGTGGGTAAGGAGGCGACCAGGTCCCTAATGGAGCTGTCCACATGACTCTCCGTCCCAAATAAAAGCAGGGTCAGCCTGGGGTCCTCCAGTGGCAGCTTGGGTGAGTTGATAGGAGAGACCGGTCTCTGTAGCCGTGGGTGTTTGTCTCCCTGCAACTTAGCGCAAGGCTCCGACTGTGCGTTCTTCTTGCTAGAGGAGGCCGCGGCTCCGGATACATTTGTGCGCGGCGGTGCCATCTTGGCTTGGGGTGCCGGGGAGGAAAGGCCGTGGTTCCTTAGAAAGTATTGGGTTATCTCTGGGCCCCTTGGTTCGCCGGAGGTGTGTAGGAGTTTGTGGTCACCCGGCATGCGATAGATGCTCCGGTACCAAGCCTGCAATAGATGTCTCGGTCTCGTCTCTGCAGAGCTCCTAGATGGGCATCTTCATGGTGCCATTGCTAGGCCCCGCCTCTCTCCGTCCGTTTTGCTCTGTTTTTTACCCCGCTTCTTCCTCTCCCCCGGCAATCGCTGCCCGGGGAGGGCCCAGGAAGGTGTTGAGTGGTGCCACGAAGGAGGATGAAGGATTGGGGCTCTCGGAGCTATACTGTGTGGTCCAGCACCGGTAGGCCGCAAAAGCCGCTGCCTCGATTTTCTGAGGTGCGGGAGCCGGCCGCCGATCCGCCCGATACAGGGCTTGAAATGAAGCTGGCAAGGTGGGGAGTAAGGATGGAGTGTTGGTGTGGTTTACCCCTCTCTCCCAGAGCTGGATGCCTCAGATTGTGTCGGGGTTGAGCGGAGCTTCTCGGATACACGTCCGCTCTTGCCGACGTCAGGTCATGCCCCATATTCTTTTTTTTTAAACCAGCAATGTAGACGCACTTTTTATTTTTGCGCAAAAAAATGCACAGCAAGGTGCAAATGTACTATGTAGCACTATTTATTAATACTAAAAAAATAAATGATTATTCTTTTTTTTTTTAAAACAGCAACGTAGACGCACTTTTTATTTTTTTGCAAGAAATGCACTGCTCACACCAGCAACAGGAACCTCTCCCTACACCAGTATGAGATGATTTTAGAACAATAATCTGTCCCTCACAGCACCGACAGGAACCTCTCCCTACTCCAGTATGAGATGATTTTAGAACGCTAACACCAGTATGAGATGATTTTAGAACGCTAATCTGTCCCTCACAGCACCGCCAGGAACCTCTCCCTAGACCAGTTTGAGATGATTTTAGAACGATAATCTGTCCCTCACAGCACCAATAGGAACCTCTCCCTACTCCGTTATGAGATGATTTTAGAATGATAATCTGTCCCTCACAGCACCGACAAGAACCTGTCCCTACTGCAGTATGAGATGATTTTAGAACGCTAATCTGTCCCTCACATCACAGCCATGAACCTGTCCCTACTCCAGTATGAGATGATTAGT
>BLSH010506232.1:2506-13752 GCA_018402905.1 Glandirana rugosa | reverse complement strand
GGCTTTGAGTACTCTCAAGGGCCAGATATCGGCTCTGGCGATTCTCTTTCAGAGACCTTTAGCTTCGCACTCGTTAATTCGTACCTTTGTACAGGGTGTGCGACATGTGGCGCCTCGGGTGAGGACTCCGATGGCTCCGTGGGATCTGAATTTGGTGCTTTCTGTTCTTCAGAAACCGCCTTATGAGAATATCAGGGAGATTTCCTTACAACTGCTGTCGCAGAAGGTGGCCTTTTTAGTTGCCATCACTTCCGCCAGACGGGTGTCGGAATTAACAGCACTATCGTGCAAGTCTCCCTACTTAGTCATGCATAAGGATAAGGCGGTCTTGCGACCCTCTCCTTCCTTTCTTCCGAAGGTGGTTTCTTCTTTTCACATTAATGAAGATATTGTTCTTCCTTCATTGTGCCCTCGCCCATCGCACCCAAAGGAGTTTGAGTTGCATGCTTTGGACGTGGTGAGGGCCTTACGAGTGTATTTGGCTGCTACAGCTTCTTTTCGAAAAGCTGATGCCTTGTTTGTACTGCCAGAGGGCCCGCGCAAGGTATTGGCAGCCTCGTCGGCTACGATTTCTCATTGGATTAGAAAAACTGTGACCCATGCGTATTCTGTTCGGGGCAAGGTTCCCCCGTTTCCAGTCATGGCTCATTCTACCCGGGCTGTTAGCACTTCCTGGGCTTTCAGACACCAGGCCTCGGTGTCACAGGTGTGCAAGGCGGCCACTTGGGCCTCGGTTCACAATTTCACTAAGTTTTATAAAGTTGATGTGTTTGCATCTTCGGATGCTGCTTTTGGCCGCAAAGTTTTGCAGGCGGCAGTGTAGGCGCGTCTGGCGCCTCCTTAGAGGTTCAGTTGGGTACTGTTGTTAGCGTTTACCCACCCCTCTTTTTGACACAGCTTGGGGACATCCCCACACGTTCTGATGAGCTGCGTCTGTCAGTGAACGATAGGAGAAAAAGGGATTTTATTAAAACTTACCGTAAAATCCTTTTCTCCGAGTTCACTGACAGACGCAGCTCCCACCCCTCGGTGCTCTGTTCTGGTACTGCTTGTGTACGAACTGAAGAGCTATGCTATGAGGGGGTTTATGTAGGAAGAGAGGACGGCCCCCATGGGAGGGGCCAGCTGTTTTTTTCCCCTGCCTAGTTAACTCCTAGTGGGAGGAGCATAAACCCCACACGTTATGATGAGCTGCGTCTGTCAGTGAACTCGGAGAAAAGGATTTTACGGTAAGTTTTAATAAAATCCCTTTATTCCTGAACTTTGTTTTATCTCATGGTTACTGTGACATTGTGTGAATGCATCAATGCAGTGCATGTTGTCTCAGCTTGCAGCATTCATTGAATGAGTTTTTCAAAAATGTAAATCTTGCAGAATATACAGCCTCATGCTAAATAACTAGGCTCCATTTTATGCGGAATAAACAAAGTTCTTAATGTATCTTAAAATAGAAAACTACCTTTTAGATAGATTTTTACTCCAAAAGCATTTTAATAAAAAAAATGTAATAAAAATCAAAAAAATACAATTTCATTAAAAAAAAAAAAATAAAAAAAATTGATTTAACCCTTTCACTGCCAGAGCCGTGTTTTTTGCACACGTTTAAAAAATAATTTTAGGACTGAAGATTACACAAAACCCCCAAACATATATTTTTTGAAAGCCACCCTAGAGAATAAAATAGTGGTAGTTCAAATTTTTTTATGTCGCAGGATATTACCACACAATTTCAGTAAAAAAAACACACAAACGTGAATTTTAGGGCAAACAAACACAATAAATTACCCAAATTTTTGTTAACATATAAAAGATGAGGTTGCACCGAGTAAATAGATACCCAACATGCCAAACCTTGAATTTTTGTGCGCCCTATTAAATGGCGTCAAACTTCAGTACCCTATATTTTCTATAGGCGACACTTCTGAAGCCTCCTATAGGTATCAGTTTAGCATTACGGAGGAGGTCTTGTGTTAGAATTATTGCTCTCACTCCGGCGTGTGCGGCGATATGTAACGTGTATCGCAATCAACATTTGCATGCGTAGACGCATGCGTTTACGTTTGCACGTGTGTATGGGTGGGGGGCCTCAAAAAAAAATGGGGGGGTTTGGGTGGAACATTTTTTTTTTTTCAAAAAAAAAAAAATTACATTTTTTTTTTTTTTGTTTCATCACATAGGGGACAAAATGTTTTTCGGTGACAGGCACTCTTTATTGAGATATGCGGGGTCTAAAATACCCTGCATGTCTCCCCTGTGCTCCACTAAATGTTTTGCAATGCATATTGCATTGCAAAACATTATTTCCTGGCTGAGCTAGCCTGGGACATCGAGAGCTTGACCCGGAAGTGACATCAAGAGACGTCGCTTTCCAGGTTACAAGAAGAAGGAGAGGAGAACGGACGTGTTTCCGCTCTTCTCATTCCCCTCCAGTCGCCCACCATGGAGCTCCCAGGCCCGCAGATGGGCAAGCGAAGTTAGCATGGTGGTGGGGGCGCCGACACCTGGGGTGTGTGAGAACAATTGTGTGCAATACCCCCCACTGTACGGCAAACTGACCCAGCGGCGAAAGGGTTAAATTTTAAAAAAATTGTTTTTTCTCTTACGTTCACTGACAGACGCAGCACTCTTTGACATGTGGGGTTATATGCACATCCTACTAGGAGTTAACTAGGCAAAAAGAAAGAAAGCAAACTGGCCCCTCCCAGAGGGCCGTCCTCTCTCTCCCATATAACCCCCCTGCTCTGCTTAGCATATCATTTTTAATATGCCTAGTGCAAGGAGTTGACCTGGCTCCCTTATGGGACCTGCGGTTTATATTTTTTGCTACCGCTTTTTTTTTTTTTTTTTTACTTTTTTTTCAAGCTATCTGATGAAGACTGCTATCAAGAAGCCGGCTGTGGCATAGAGGATAACTAGAATCCTGCACTTTCCCCAGCACGGCCGACCGATGCCCATTCCGTGCGGGCGGCCAGTGGGTGACCCCCACTTACACCCGGTGAGCGGACTTGGTGCCTGTCCACGGGCTTTGGCCTGCAGCATCCCTTTCCGGCTGGGGAGGAAGGTCTGCGACCGGGTGGCTACCCGCTACGTCCTTCGGAGTGGTGAGTGACTCCCTCTTCCCCCCCTAGGGGTGCGGAGGGGGGGTGCTGGCGGTTTTCTGGCCGACCGGTGGAGGGTGGTCGCTGGACTAGTGTCCTCCTGGATGTCCTCGCCCCCCCTCCCCCTGCTCCGCACCCCGTTTAAAACCGCATCTGTGCGGTTTTATACCGCCATTTTGCGGCGGATCGCCGCCATTTTGCAGTAGCCGCGGCCATTTTACCGAGGGTTCCCCTCTAGTGCCAGAGGCGGCCATTTTGCTGTGGTCGCGGCCTACTCACAGGCTTTGGCCTCTTGTGGATGATCTCGGCGGCCATATTGGATGTCCCTGGAGCAGTGTAAAACGTGCTGCTGCCGTTTTACTTTCCTTTTCGCTTGGGACAGTGTGGCTGACTACAGACAGCGCTTCTTTCTGGCAGTCCTTTAAGCACTCCTGCTGGGAGCAGCACTGTGGGCACAAAACAGCAAGTATAGCTGGGCTCTCCCTGGGGTGTGGTAGCGGTGGGTGTAGTCCTCCTGGGGTCTCCCTGGCGTTCTGTGGGGCTGCATTGTGGGGGTGTCCGATCATTTTTTCTAATTTTGACTGTCAGTTTCGGTGGTGCGATGGCAGATGGTCCTGCAGGCCCTTCTGAGGAGGAGTCAGAGGCAGCGCAGCCTGCGCTGGGGGCCCTGGTGTCTCTAGACCAGCTGAGGGCAGTGTTTGGGGAATTTCTTCCCTGGGTGGGGCCGAGCAATGCTCTGGGTGCCCCTAAAAACCGCCCGCCTCCCCCTTGTTCCTCAGGGGAGGAATCTGAACCGGAAATGGCTTCGGGGGTCACGGGGATCTCCGAGGGTGAGCTGGTACCCTCGGATGGCGAAGAGGACCAGGGGGCCTCAGTTGCGCGCAAAAAAGTGCTGGTGACCGCACTGATTTCTAATATCCGTGCGTCCTTGCGACTGGACCAGGCAGGGGAGTCGCAAGCGTCCGCATATGTTTGCGGGTCTACTATGTCGCTTAAGGCTTATCCTTATGATACATTTTTTGACCACCTAGTCTATCAGGAATGGCAGCGTCCGCAGAATTCCTTCGCCCTACCTAAACGCTTCGCTATATGGTATCCCTTTTGAGGATAGTTTCGTGAAGAAGTGGGCGTCCCCCACAGTGGACCCTCCGGTGGCTCGCCTGAACAAGGCAATGACCATTCCGTTCCCCTCATTTAAGGACCCAGGCGATAGGCGGATGGAGGCAGTGTCCAAGGCTTTTTTCCTGTTGGCAGGATCAGCCATGCGGCCGGCCCTGGCGTCTGCCATGGCGGCGCAATAACTGTCTGAATGTATGGCAGAGCTGCAGTATGATTTGGACTGCGGCAGGATGCTGGAAGCGTCGCAGAAGGCAGACCATTTGTTTCAGGGTATTCGGTACCTGTGTGATGCAGCTCTGGACCTGCTTCCCATGTTGTCAAAGATGTCTGTTTTTGCAGTCATTATCAGACGAGTTCTCTGGTTACGTTCGTGGTCGGGTGACCGCGCGTCCAAAAAAGGTCTTGCGGATCTTCCCTTTCAGGGTGGCCGTCTCTTTGGGCCACAGTTGGATGAAATCATCAAGGATTTCACTGGGGGGGAAGAGTACTTTCCTTCCGGAGCCCAGGCGGCGGGAGTTCTGCCGCAAGCAGGGACCTGTCTCTTCGGGTCAGAAGAGGTTTTTTCGTACCCCTGGCACAGCGCGCAAGGGGTCGAGGCCCGGCAAGCCTGCCTCAGGGGCCGGGAAGCGACCCTGGCAGCGCAAGAACGAAAAGACAGAGGACAAGCCCTCCTCTGCATGATGGGTTGCCCCCACCCGACCTTCATGTGGCGGGACGTGTTCTGGGGTTCGCAGACAGGTGGACTGCCCGCATTTCCGACCGTTGGGTGCAGGAAGTGGTGTCCTCCGGGTACAGGATAAAGTTCAGCACTCTACCCCCAGACAGGTTCTTCTCATCGAACTTGAGACTCCCTCAGGGGCGTCGGGAGGCCCTCTTAAGGGCTGTTCAGGCACTCTCCGACCAGGGGGTGATCATGCCAGTACCTCAGTTGGAGAGGTTTCACGGTTTCTACTCAAACCTATTCGTGGTCCCCAAAAAAAGGGGGGGGGGTCAGGCCAGTTCTGGACCTAAAGGCGCTAAACCACTTTGTGAGAGCAAAATTTCAGATGGAATCCGTCCGTTCGGTCGTGGCCGCCCTGCACCAAGGGGACTTCATGGCGTCCTTGGATATCAGGGACACGTATCTCCACTTCCCCATTTGTCTCCGGCACCAGCGCTTTCTGCGCTTTGCGGTGGGAGATCTTCACTACCAATTCATGGCATTTCCCTTCGGTCTGGCCTCGGTTCCTCGGGTGTTCACCAAGCTGGTGGCCCCGGTGCTAGCGCTACTGAGGCAGAGGGGCATTGCGGTGGTAGCATACCTCGACGACCTGCTCCTGAGAGTGGAGTCCGTTTTGACTCTGGAGGAGAATGTGGCTATAACCATGACCTTGTTAAAGGACTTCGGCTGGCTGATCAATCTGCAGTGTCGCCGTCCTGTCGCCTGGAATATCTGGGTCTGATTCTGGACACGGAGCAGGCGAAGGTGTTTCTACCTCCGGCCAAGTTACTGACACTGCAAGCAGCGGTGCGAACCCTGCTGTCACGCCGGTGGTCTTCCTTACGGGTTTGTATGCGGGTGTTGGGGCTCATGGTTTCAGCCTTTGAGGTGGTACCCTACGCCCAGAGTCACACTCGGCTCCTTCAGCGAGCGATTCTGTCTCGGTGGGACAAGTCCCCACTGTCCCTAGACCAGTTGATCAGATTGGATTCTCAGTCCAGAGGGTCGTTGACATGGTGGCTTCGGGCCCCGGCCTTAACATTGGGGAAGTCTTTTCTTCCCCTGAATTGGTCAATAGTCATGACGGACATCAGCCTATCAGGCCGGGGGGGGGGGGGGGTCCTGGGGCAGTTGTCTGCGCAGGGCCGCTGGTCGGCGCAATTATCTCGCCTTCCGATCAATGTGCTGGAGCTGAGGGCGATTGGGCTCTGCCTCTCCCACTGGATGGAAAGGTTGCGCGACCTCCCGGTTCGGGTTCAGTCGGACAATGCCACGGCAGTGGCATATGTGAATCATCAGGGCGGAACGAGGAGCTCGGCAGCGGCTCTCATTCTGCGCTGGGCAAAACTTCACGTGCCGGCGATCTCCGCCATCTACATTCCGGGCGTAGAGAATTGGCAGGCGGACTTCTTCAGTGGCCAGGCGCTGGATCAGGGGGAATGGTCCCTCCATCCAGAAGTGTTCAGCCAGATTTGCCACAGGTGGGGCACGCCAGATGTGGACCTCATGGCGTCTCGGTTCAACCACAAAGTGAAAACTTTTGTGTGCAGGATGAGAGACCCATTGGCAGTCGCCACGGACGCGCTGGTAGCGCCTAGGGGTCGGTATTGTCTTCTGTACGCCTATCCTCCCATCAAGCTTCTACCGCGGCTACTGCGCAGGGTGGAAGCGGAGGGGATTCCGATGATCCTGGTGGCTCCGGAATGGCCTCGGCATCCGTGGTACACCGACGTGGTGCAAATGGTGGCAGATGTTCCCTGGCGCCTTCCGCTGTGCGAAAATCTGTTGTCTCAGGGACCCATCTTGCACCCTGCTTTACCCTCGCTGGCTTTGAGGGCTTGGCTATTGAGTCCCAGGTGCTGAGGGATAAGGGTGTCGCTGGCTCCGTGATTCCTACCATGCCGAAAGCGCACAAGTGTACTTCGCGCAAGATTTATCATCGCACCTGGAAGGCCTATATTGCTTGGTGTGAGGCGGGGGGTTGGAACCCCCTCTCTTACATTGTGTCCAGGGTCCTGGCCTTTTTGCAGCAGGGCCTGGATAAAAAATTGGCCTTGAGTACTCTCAAGGGTCAGATTTCGGCTCTGGCGATTCTTTTTCAGCGACCTTTGGCGTCACATTCGTTGATTCGTACATTTGTACAAGGTGTGCGCCATGTGGCTCCTCAGGTACGGTCGCCTATGGCACCGTGGGATTTGATTTTGGTGCTTTCTGTGTTGCAGAAGCCACCATATGAGAAGATCAGGGATATTCCCTTACAATTGCTGTCGCAGAAAGTGGCTTTCTTGGTGGCCATTACATCCGCGAGTTGGCAGGGTTGTCCTGCAAGTCTCCTTACTTGGTCCTTCACAAGGACAAGGCGGTCTTGCGCCCGTCTCCTTTGTTTTTACCGAAGGTGGTTTCTTCTTTTCACATTAATTGAAGATATTGTTCTTCCTTCGTTGTGTCCGAATCCTTCACATCCTAAGGAATTTGAGTTACATTCATTGGATGTCGAGGGCTTTGCGGGTGTATTTGGCGGCTACAGACTCTTTTCGGAAGTCTGACGCGTTGTTTGTACTGATGGACGGTCCGCGCAAAGGATTGGCGGCCTCGTCGGCTAATGTTTCCTGTTGGATCAGACAGACTGTGACTCATGCGTATTCTGTTTGAGGCAAGGTACCCCCTTTTCCAGTCACGGCTCATTCCACCAGGGCTGTTAGCACTTCCTGGGCTTTCAGACACCAGGCCTCGGTGTTACAGGTGTGCAAGGTGGCTACTTGGGCCTCGGTGCACACATTTACTAAGTTTTATAAAGTTGATGTTTCAGCATCTTCAGATGCTGCTTTTGGCAGTAAAGTTTTACAGGCGGCAGTGTAGGCGCGGTTGGCGCCTCCTGAGAGGTTTCTGTTGGGTACAGTTGTTGTCGTTTACCCACCCCTCTTTTCTGACATAGCTTTGGGATATCCCCACATGTCAAAGAGGGCTGCGTCTGTCAGTGACGTAAGAGAAAAAGGGATTTTATTAAAACTTACCATAAAATCCTTTTCTCTGAGTTCACTGACAGACGCAGCACCCGCCCCTCTGCGTTGTGTTTGTATGGCTTGTTACAAACTGATATGCTAAGCAGAGCAGGGGGGTTATATGGGAGAGAGAGGACGGCCCCCTGGGAGGGGCCAGCTTGCTTTCTTTCTTGTTGCCTAGTTAACTCCTAGTAGGATGTGCATATAACCCCACATGTCAAAGAGTGCTGCGTCTGTCAGTGAACTCAGAGAAAAGGATTTTACGGTAATTTTTAATAAAATCTTATTTTTTATTTTTTTTCAGTGATTTTTATCCACCCTGCAAGCCACTGGTATATGCTTACAAAACAATGCAGAAGTGCCCAGCAGACAAAAGTTGGTCATACGATGCTCAAATTTTGGCTGATTCCTGATGAAGCAGTTGAAATTTGCTTAGTGGGTGGCCTTGTCAGCCCTCTCCTGTTCAACTTTCTTCAAAATGAAAATTCAAACGAGCTAGGTAGAAAATTTTCAAATAAACAGCAGCTGCAATCAATCAGATATTGAGTATTTTTTACTGGGTATTAATAGGTTGTGGCTGTCAGAATATAATAGCCCAGCAGGAGGATTTGTTCATCCACACTGCAGGCTAAATAAAAAAAATCTTAGTAGTATTTAGCCAGCCTTAGGCTTAGCTATACATTATAAAATGTTATTGTACCTTTACCAAAACCATATAATATGAGGTCAACCCTAAACACTTTCAATTTGTATGCAATTAAGCAGGCCATTGCATTACATACTGTAGTTGTAGGTAAATCTAAAGGAAATTGAATAAGACAATTGTATAATGTATGGCCAGCTTTAAGGCCCGTACGCACGACACGAATTTCGGACGGGAATTTTCGTTCGATGGGCTGTTCAATGGGGTTCTTACAGTTAGTATGCTCCTTTCGACAGCCCCTTTTGATTTTTAGTCAGACAAAAGCTGGATGTGCAGACTAGTAAATTTGTTGTACGACAACGCAATGTCCGAAAATATTCAAAACATTACATCACTTCTGCCGTTGAGTTCGGTTGTGTGAAGATTTTCATATTGTTAGTATATGCTTCACTTTCGACATGAGACAAGCATCCAACAAAAAAAAAAATGGACGTTTTGTCGTCCGAAAATCGGATTGTGTGTACGAGGCTTTAAAAATATCTTCTTGTCAGA
This sequence comes from Glandirana rugosa, assembly GCA_018402905.1. Classification (NCBI taxonomy): domain Eukaryota; kingdom Metazoa; phylum Chordata; class Amphibia; order Anura; family Ranidae; genus Glandirana; species Glandirana rugosa. Next base: position 4,638 of record BLSH010506232.1, on the reverse strand, counting down.
GACAGCTGCAGCTTCGGGCAGTTCTGAGCCTTCTTTTTTCCTTGCTGGATAGCAGAGATGCAGATAGCTGAGAGGTGCTTTCGATAGCCAGGGCTCCCTTCAGTGAGCTGAAAAACTATTTTATTGCAGAACTTTGTTTACTAAAATATGAGCTCTGCAGTCCTCCTGGCTACTTAAAGGGTATTTCCACTTTTACAGCAATATGGGGATAATACCTACTTTATATAATCTTACATGTCCCCATTCACATAGTAAAATTTAGGGGGGGGGGGGACAACATTTTCAGCTTACCTTTTTAGAGGAAAACCTGTAAGACCCCATTCACACTGAGGCACTTTTCAGCCATTAAAAAGAGTGCCTGAAAACTGCTTCCCATTCATTTCAATGGATGCTTTCACACTGTCATATCCAGAGGTTGTCTTTGGGAAATAGACGTATGAGTCCTTCAGGTCTGGTATGGATTTTAAAGGGAACCCGCACTAATTTTTTTTTTTAAAAATGGCCTGTGGGTCCCCCCCAAAATTCATACCAGACCCTTATCTGAGCACGCAGCCTGGAAGGGGGGGGGAATGAGTGAGTGCCCCCCTCTGAACCGCACCAGGCCACATCCCCCCAAAGCACCTTGTCCCCATGTTGATGGGGAGAAGGGCCTCTTCCCCCCAACCCTGGCCAGTGGTTGTACGGGTCTGGGGGGGGGGGGGGGGCTTATAGGAATCTGGAAGTCCCCTTTAATAAGGGGGCCCCAGATCCTGCTACCCCATGTGAATAAGTATCGGGTGCATTGTACTCCTAATTCACCAAAAAAGTGTCAAAAAAGAAAAAAAACAGCTGACAATTAGGGACAAGTCCTTTATTAAAGAAGAAAATAAAACTGTCCAGCGATGTAATCCATGTCAATCATGGTGTGCAACGACCTGAAAAAAAAAAACGAAACTGCTCCTCCCCAATGGGAGGCTCCTGCCGACTGCTGTCTTTTTCAGTTTGACAGCTCTTATAAAGGCTAGGGCAGGGCCACCCGGTGACGTAACCAAGTGACCCCCACCCCTTCTGACGTCATGTGACATCAGAAGGGGCGGGGTCATCCGGTTACGTCAGCTGCTAGGGCGGTGGCCTCGCCCTAGCCTTAATAAGAGCTGTCAAACCGAAAAAAGACAGCAGTTGGCGGGAGCCTCCCATCTGGGAGGAGCTGTTTTGTTCTTTTTTTTTTTTCTTATTTTTCAGGTCGTCGCGTGCCTAGGGTTGTGAGGAAGAGGCTCTTGTCTTCATCAACAAGGTGCTTTGGGGTGGGGGAGCACAGCCCCCTGCCCCAAAGCACCCACCTCCCCATGTTGAGGGTATGTAGCCTGGTACGGGTCAGGAGGGGGGGCGCTCACCCATTCCCCTCCCATCCTGCCTGGCCAGGTTGCATGCTTGGATAAGGGTCTGGTATGGATTTTGGGGGGCCCCCATGCCAAAAATAGTTTTTTTTTAATTCTGGTGTGGAGTTCCCCTTAAAATCCATACCAGTCTCAAAGGGTCTGGTATGGACTGGGCAATACATTACAGCCGCGTATAAATGACAATGTTTCTTTACAAATGTCATTTTGCTGCGGAACTGTTCTAAACATCACACAGATGCACCACTTTACAGGCAGACCAAGGGGACCCCCCAGGCACGGTATTTAACCACATTAGATCCGCGCTATAGCTGATTGACGGCTACATCGCGGATCTGAATTGATGGGGCACTGTCAATTGGCGCCCCTTTGCACACTCCAGGCGCGCACACGCACCCACCACACGCTGTGTGGGCGTGCCCGCGGGTCGGACGGACTCTAACTGTCACGGGGTAGTTAAGTCTAGGCGCTACATCGGCAGTTAGTCGATATCGCGCCTAGATTACACCAATTTATGGCACGGACCCCCCAGGGGAACCAGACGGACATTTCACCACGTAGACACACTACAAATCTTGTCAAGGCGTCGTTTTACTGTAAACATTTCTTTGTAACAGTAAATATGCGCCGACATTACATAACGGGTCAGGTATGGTCTGGGAAACTCTGACCATACCTAAAATTCCCCTTGAGGTGTGGTCTTAATTTTTTTTTGATAAAAACCGTACCCCCGGGGGGTTTTAGGTATGGTCTGGG
>BLSH010506231.1:1852389-1863472 GCA_018402905.1 Glandirana rugosa | reverse complement strand
CAATGGAGTTTTAATGGGGTGTGATGGGTAAGATATAGAGCTAGGACATTCTCTGTGATACATTCATTGAGCTTATTTGAACATTTTCTAGGGCCTCCTCCCACTGTTCCCCTGGTATCTCTGCTACATCAGTTACCCATCTATCACAGGGCGAGCTAGGGTATCTGTCCAGGTACAGTCCCAGTAGGGAGGTGTAGCAACTGGAAATGAAGCCTTTGGTTGAAGAAGCCTGCTGCATAAGGGCGAATAGTGGTGTGGGTGAGAATGCAAGGCTATCCATAGACCTCTGAGCTTTGATGGCATGTTTCAGCTGCACAAAGTAAAAGAGCATATTCTGTGGGACACCAAATTTAGACTGTAGTTGAGCAAATGTTAACAATTCCCCATTGTCGAAAATATGCTTTAGCTGTGTCACACCCACAGAGCACCACCTGCCAGCGTGTTGGAGCTTAAGAAGTTCAGGATATGTGTGGTTGTCCCAAATTGGATTATAGCTGGTGTAACCTTGCAACCCCTGCAATTGTTTAGTTTTCTCCCATACTTTTTGGAGGAGTCTATAAGTGGGGAACTCCTTGTTGGGTTTTGAGAAGACAGAAGAGCTGTGCCTCCAATGCTTCCGCTAATGAAGGAGCCCCACTACACTGCAGCATTATGGCTCGTGTAGAATTACATGGCAACTGCGATAGACCCCCTACCATTTGCTGGAGGTGAGATGCCAGGTAATATATCCATGGGTTTAGGAGTGCGAGCCACCCTACATCTTTGGGTTTTTGAAACTGTTCCAGTTTAATCCTGGTTACCCCCCCCCCCCTTCCATAGTAGGGACCTGAAAATAGAGTTGACTACTCAAAATATTTTCAGAGGAACTACTATTGGGGAGTTATGAAGGTGGTATAACAATTGCGGCATCAATATCATTGTAATCAAGTTTGCTCTGCCCACAACAGAGAGCCACAGTTTATTCCATATCCTAACCTTATCCGCAAACTTTACAAGTAGCAGTTGGATATTTAGGAGGCAAAAATCTAACAGTTGGGGGGCTGTAACTATTCCCAAATAATTGAATGAAGTAACTATGGACACCGAACAATAAGTACCTAATTGTGAATGCACTCCTTGGTCCAGGGGCAATTTATTGTAAGGCTGGAAAATCTGCCAAAGTCTGTTAAAATGGACAGTAATGTCGTCTGCATAAAGCAGAATCTTTTCTTGTATATTACCATATCTGAATCCCACTATACTTTCATGGGTCCTAGTACGAGCTGGCAGTGGCTCTATTGCCAAAGCAAATAGAAGTGGTGAAAGAGGGCAGCCTTGCCTGGTTCCACTCCATAAGTGAAAGCTGTCTGATATTGAGCCTCCCTCTCTGATGGATTCCTGTGGTTGATAATTAAAGCATGCATATCCATTATATGAAGGTGGCACCGAATCCAAACTTCTCCAATGTAGCCCATAAGTATCCCTACTCAACGCTGTCAAAAGCCTTATTGGCATCCAGCAACAGCAGAGCCCTAGCACCCTCATTGTCAGCAGGGGTTTGTATGTTGACATACAGACGCCGGAGATTTACAGCCGTTAGGCATAAAGCCCGCCTGATCCTCGTGTATAAAGTCAGCAATAATAGTGTTTACTCTCCTGGCCAGTACCTTCGTTAAGATTTTTATGTCCACCTGCAGAAGGGAGATGGGCCTATATGAGTTGGGCTCTGTAGCAGGCTTATCTGTTTTGAGTAGCAAGACAATACTAGGCCGTGTCATACAGAGAGGAAACTGTTGTCTAAGTCAACTTTGTTAAACACCTCCATTAACCTAGGAAGAATTAAAATGGAAAATTTTATCAATTACTTACCGTAATTTTCCTTTCCTGATGCCAATACATGGCAGCATGTATATGATATAGCTCCGCCCCTATATCCACTCACAGGACCCGTTTAGCTCTATAAAAGTCTGACTGAGAGCTACTTCCCCCATTCTCCGTAAAAACCACAAAGATCGGAGGGAGGGTGCGTATGCTGCCATGTATTGGCGTCAGGAAAGGAAAATTACGGTAAGTATTTGATACAATTTTCCATTTTCCTGACGTCAACATGGCAGCATACATGTGATAAATAATGGCTTTTGAGAGGGAGGGTTTAATGTTGCAAACTTGGTCTTTGACAATAGACATAGAAGCTTGGATAGTTTTCCTCCTAAACCCTACTGTAGTAAGAACTGTTAGATCCACCCTGTAGCGTTTTAAAGAGCAAGTAAACCCTGCTGTAAACCCTAATGGGTTTACTTCCTCTTATTCACCTTGCAAAGTAGAAGCATAATAGGCTAGTATGCATCGCATACTAGCCTATTATGTGCCACTTGCCTGCCATCGCGGCCCACGTCCATCTTTGCCCCTCTTCCTTCTGGGGCCGCAAACTTTGGCACTGTTACTGCGTCGCCAATCGCGGCACGCTGTCAGTGAAGAAACGGCATGGAGGCCGTTTCTTCACTGCGCATGTGCCGAATGACTGTGGCACATGCCAGTATAGCGTATATCTCCTAAACCGTACAGGTTTACAAGATATACAGGTAAGCTACTACAGGTAAGCCTGTAATCAGGCTTACCTGTAGTGTAAAATGGTTGTCAAGAGTTGACAACCACTTTAAGAATGTATGATGGGATGACCAGCTACCCACTTTGCAGACTGTCTTCAGAGACACTCCTTCAGAAGCTGCCCAAGAAGAAGAAGAAATCGCTGCACTTGAGGGAGCTCTTACCACCTCTGGAGGATCCTTCCCGGCTGCTCTATATGGCCGGTGAATAGGTTTATACTATCCAGGCCGGGATGGCTCTGGCTGAGGCCTTTTTCCCTTTAAATTTTCCGGTAGGTATGATGAAAAGACTGTCCGAACGTCTGAATGCAGAAGTAGCCTGGAAATAGGCTTTGAGGATTTTGGAATGTACAATTCTTGCAGATTAGAAAACTGTTCTGTGGACATGGGTGCTGCACGCTCTGGGCTTGCCATCAGCACTTAGTTCAAAAGCATGCATCTCTGATAGAATGGGCAGCCTGCACATCTGGCACCATCAATGCTGAAAGCTATATCCAGGTTTTAGAGCAGCAAGTGCTCAGGCAAGAATGGGACAACATTCCTCTCCCAAAAGGCCAGCAACTGGGCACATTAGTTCCCAGACTTATACAGTGTTGTTAACCACTTCAATACAGGACATTTATACACCCTTCCTGGCCAGACCAGTTTCTCACACTTTGAATGCCAATTACTCAGTCATGCAACACTGTACCCAAACAAAATTTGTATCTTTTATTTTCCACACAAATAGAGCTTTCTTTAGGTGGTATTTAATCACCACTGGGTTTTTTTGAAAAAAAAACAAAACACTTTTTTTTAGTTTCTATGATGAAATTTTGCAAAATAAGTAATTTTTGTTCATAAATTTGGGCCAAAACATATACTGCTACATATCCGTGTTAAAAATAACCCAAATAAGTGTACCCAGTTGCCAACGGCAGCAACTTTTTTCGTTATCGCAAACCACTGCGGCTGCGAGATTGTGCACTGCGAGTGTGCGCGCGCCGCCGGAGGTGCGCTCACTGTGTTCCCAGCTAGGGAGCGGGTAGGACGGACTCTCTATCCGCCGGCTACCCGCGATGGCTCCCCCACAGTGAGAGAACGGAGGTCCGTGTATGTAAACACGGATCTCCGTTCTGACGGGGGGGGGGGAGATGTGATCACAGGCTCGCTGTATATGGGAGCCGCGATCACTCTCCACCCCCACTCACTCCAGCCCCCATACAGTTAGAACACACCGAGGGAACACTGTTAACCCCTTAGAATGCCCCGTGCTGGTTAGCCCCTTCACTGCCAGCGACATTTACACAGTAATCAATGCATTTTCATAGCATTGATCACTGTATAAATGCCAATAATCCCAAAAAAGTGTCAAAATGGTCAGACATGTCCGCTGTAATATCGCAGTCCCGATAAAAATCGCAGATCGCCACCATTACTAGTAAAACATAATTTAAAAACCCCATAAATAAATTCTCATTATTGGTAAACCCGGCAACTTTTGCGCAAACCAATCAAACCCAGATTGGGATTTTTTTTAAAAAAATTTTTACCAAAAATATGAGGAAGAATATAAATCGGCCAAAACCAATGAAAATAATTGTCTTTTTGGATATATATTTTAGCAAAAAGTAAGAAATTTTAGTTTTTTTTTTTGCAAACTTGTTACTCTTCTTTTGTTTATAGCGGTGATCAGAAATGACGCAGAGGGGATCAAATAAAACCAAAAGAAAGCTCTATTTATGGGAAAAAAAAGAACGCAAATTTTGTTTGGGTACAACGCCGCACGACCGCGCAATTGTCAGTTAAAGCGATGCAGTGCCGAATTGCAAAAAGGGCTCTGGTCCTAAAGTGGGTATATTATTTGGTCTGTGTAAAAGTTATAGAATCCACAAGCTATGGTGCAAATCATTGAAAATTGATCACACCTGATGTACTGATGGCCTAGCTCATTTCTTGAGGCCCTGAAATGTCAGGACAGTACAAACACCCCCCAAATGATATCTTTTTGGATAAGTAGACAGTCCATGGTATTTAATAAGAGGCATGTCATTTTTTCCCACAATTCTTGGGAAAATGAAGAAATTATTATTTTTTTTTTAACACAAAATTGTCATGTTATTTCTCACACACAGCATATGCATACTTCCAATTACACCCCAAAATACATTCTGCTACTCCTCCCAAGTATGGCGATACCACGTGTGAGACGTTATCACAGCCTGGACACATAGAGAGGTCCATCATGCAGAGGGAGCACTGTTAGGCGTTCTAGGGACATAAATTACACATAAAATTTCCTTACGACCTGTTGCACTTTTGAAGTCCCTGTAGCACCAGGACAGTGAAATTACCCACAAAATGACCCCATTTTGGAAAGCAAACACCCCAACGTATATTCTATGAGGCATTATAAGTCTTTTGAACGGTTCATTTTTTTCCACAAGTCTTTGGAAAACGTGGAAAGAAAATGAAAACTTTTTTTTTTTACTACACAAAGTGGTCAATTTATATGATTTTTCTAACATATAGCAAAAATTACACCCCAAAATACATTCTGCTACTTGTCCTGAGTATGGCGATACCACATGTGTGAGCCTTTTACACAGCCTGGCCACATACAGAGGCCTAGCATTGAAGTAGCACCTCCAGGTGTTCTATGAGCAGAAATTACAGTAGCTCACAAAAGTGAGTACACCCCTCACAATTTTGTAAATATTTTATTATATCTCCATGTGAAAACACTGAAGAATTGACTCTTTGCTACAATGTAAAGTAGTGAGTGTACAGCTTGTACCACAGTGTAAATTTGCTGTCCTCTCGTTATAACTCAACACACAGTCATTAATGTCTAAACCGCTGGCAACAAAAGTGAATACACCCCCAAGTCAAAATCTCCATATTGGGCCCAATTAGCCATTTACCCTTCCTGGTGTCATGTGACTTCTTAGTTTTACAAGGTCTCAGGTGTGAATGGGGAGCAGGTGTGTTAAATTTGGGTTTATCACTCTCACTCTCTCATACTGGTCGCTGGAAGTTCAACATGGCACCTCATGGCAAAGAACTCTCTGAGAATCTGAAAACAAGAATTGTTGCTGTACATAAAGATGGCCTAGGCTATAAGAAGATAGCCAAGACCCTGAAACTGAGCTGCAGCACGGTTGGCAAGACCATTCAGCGGTTTAACAGGACATGTTCCACTCAGAACAGGGCTCGCCATGGTCGACCAAAGAAGTTGAGTGCGCGTGCTCAGCGTCATATCCAGAGGTTGTCTCTGGGAAATAGATGTACAAGTGCTGCCAGCATTGCTGCAGAGGTTGAAGGTGTGGGGGGTCAGCCTGTCAGTGCTCAAACCATACGCCACACTCTACATGGCTTTCGTCCCAGAAGGAAGCCTCTCTAAAGATGACGCACAAGAAAACCCGCAAACAGTTTGCTGAAGACAAGCAAAGGACATGGATTACTGGAACCATGTCCTGTGGTCTGATGAAACCAAGATAAACTTATTTGGTTCAGATGGTGTCAAGCGTGTGTGGCGGCAACCAAGTGAGGAGTACAAAGACAAGTGTGTCTTGCCTACAGTCAAAGCATGGTGGTGGGAGTATCATGGTCTAGGGCGGCATGAGTGCTGCCAGCACTGGGGTGCTACAGTTCACTGGGGGGACCATGAATGCCAACATGTACTGTGACATACTGAAGCAGGGCACAATCCCCTCCCTTCAGAGACTGGGCCGCAGGGCAGTATTCCAACATAAGGACCCCAACCACACCTCCAAGATGACCACTGCCTTGCTAAAGAAGCTGAGGGTAAAGGTGATGGACTGGCCAAGCATGTCTACAGACCTAAACCCTATTGAGCATCTGTGGGGCATCCTCAAATGGAAGGTGGAGTGGTGCAATGTCTCTTAACATCCACCAGCTCCGTGATGTTATCATGGAGGAGTGTAAGTGGACCCCAGTGGCAACCTGTGAAGATCTGGTGAACTCCATGCCCAAGAGGGTTAAAGCAGTGCTGGAAAATAATGGTGGCCACACGAAATATTGACACTTTGGGCCCAAGTTGGACATTTTCACTTATCGCGAAACGCGGTCACCTGACCGCGGCCGTGAGAACGAGTATTGTGAGCGTGCTCACTGTGTTCCGGGGGGAGCCAGGCAGCGGGTAGGGTGGATTCAATCCCTGCCAGCTACCCGCGATGGCTCCCCCGCAGTGAGAGAACGGAGGTCCGACCTTTACACAAACCAATCAATAAGCACCGATTGCGATTTTTTTTTTTTTACAAAAAATATGGGAGGTAGAATATAAATTGGCCAAAAAAAAAAAAATGTATATATTTTTTTTTGGATATGTATTTTAGCAAAAAGTAAGGATTATTGTTTTTTTTGCAAAATTGTTGCTCTTTTTTTGTTTATAGCGGTGGTCAGAAATGACGCAGAGGTGATCAAATACCACCAAAAGAAAGCTCTGTTTATGGAAAAAAGACGCAAATTTAGTTTGGGTACAACGTCGCATGACCGCGCAATTGTCAGTTAAAGTGACGCAGTGCCGAATCGCAAAAAGTGCTGTGGTCCTAATGTGGGAAATCCTTCCGGGGCTGAAGTAGTTAATGGCTGTGTGTTGCGTTATTTTGAGGGGACAGCAAATTTAGTGTTGTCACATGAAAAGATATAAAATATTTGCAAAAATGTGAGGGGTGTACTCACTTTTGTGAGATACTGTACACATCCAATTTCATTCCTACCTATCACACTTTTGAAGGTCCTGGAGCACCAGGACAACGGAATTACCCACAAAATGACCCAGTTTTGGAAAGCAAACACCCCAATGTATATTCTATGAGGCATGGGCTGGTGACTGGTACGCAGGTACTCTGATGGGCTGGTGACAGGTACACGGGTACTTTGATGGGCTGGTGACAGGTACTCGGGTACTCTGATGGGCTGGTGACAGGTACTCTATTACTGGGGGGGGCAATCAGTGTGCTTGGTGAATACTGTAAGCGGTAACGAGCTGTTACGGCAATCTCCTCACACACGATCAGTGTGTGAGGAGGAGAACCCGGTAACACCTCGTTATCGCAGTTTGTTGACATTCTGTGACCGGCTGTAATTGGACACATCCGTTCACGTGGAAAAGAGCCAATTTCATTGACTCTTTACCCTGGTCAGGGCTGGGCTTTGTCCGAGGAACAAGCCTCAAACCTGATTGCCGCGACGAGCGGTGTGAACGCAGATCTCCAAAGTAACCGGCTGTGATTGGACACAGCTAGTCACGTGGTAAAGAGCCAGTTTTTATTGGCTCTTTACCCTGATCAGGGTTGGGCTGTGTCCCGAGGACACTCCTGATCCCCAATCGCTGCGGGCCATGGCGAATAGCCGAGGACTTCATATGACGCCCGACCAGGATGGGAGATCCCTCCTGCAGACGTCATTTGACTATAGGCGGGTAGGGAAGTGGTTAAAAGAAGGGGGAATGCTATACTGTAGTGAACATGGCCCTGTCCTAACTATTTTGGAACTGGGGGTTGTGCTTCGACAGATTTTGTTTGCCTTGACCCAATTTTTTGTGTTGCTGCCATCAATTTCAAAATGGTACAATTTCTCTGTTTAAACATTTCATGTTTTCTGTTTCCTACTTGGAATACAATATTGTTTTCTAAGATTTGTAAATCACCACATTCTGTTTTATGTAGATTTGCATAGCATGCAAACTTTTTGGAATTGGGGTTGCTTAAAGAAAGATTATTTGCAAAATTTGATAACAGAAACTAAGAAACTTTTTTTTTCCCTTCAACTATTTCAATTTGGGTAGCGCTGCATTACTGAGTACCGTAATTATCAAAGTGTCCCGGTGCTAAAATCTGAAAAATGTCTTGGGAAGGAAGGGGGTAAAACAGTCCAGTCTTGAAGTGGTTACTTACTGTATCTTTATGGTCAGACTTTAGTTCCCTTGTATTTGCCGTTCTTGAAGGCCTTTGAGTTACTAGAGGGAAGTGGTCGGATTTAAAGTTATTTTTTTTGTAAATCTTTTTTAATCTCAATGTGCTGCGAATTGTGAACTACCTATTCTGTTCTAAGCTTTAAAGTGATTGTGAAGTCAGAAGGTTTTTTTTTATCTTAATGCATAATACTTACCTAAGCCCCCTCTCTATCCAGTGATGTCTCCCTCCTGATTGGCTGAGACACAGCAGCAGCGCCATTAGCTCCTGCTGCTGTCTATCCAACTCAGTTAGCCATTCAGGGCAGAGAGGGGGTGGGGCCGAACTGCAGCTCTGTGTCTGAATGGATAGACAGAGCTGCAGCTTGGCTCAGGTGCTCGCTTAGCAAGCTGCTTGCTGTGGGAGCACTCGACAGGATGGAGGGGCTAGGAGCTCCAGCCAGGGACATGAGAAGAGGAGGATATGGGCTGCTCTGTGCAAAACCCCTGTGCAGAGCAGGTAAGTAGAGCATGTTTGTTATTTAAATAGAAAAAAAAAATGAGACTTTACAATCACTTTAAAAGGGAACAGCTTGTCTGTAAGTGGCATGATGAGCAATGACTAATTCTAGATATGTTCACTTTCAAAGAAAGTCTGCATGTTGCTTTTGTTGGTGTCAGTACTAACAATTTGCAAATAGCTGGACACGTGTCTGACTCTGCATGCTTATAGTATTACCACAGTGTAACCACAACAGCAAAATCAGTCTGTATACGCAGCATTGCATGCTTGTTATACTCACTGTGGAACTTCAAGCGGAGATCCACCTGGTTAAAAGTCAGCAGCTACCAAAAGTTTTTTGGGTGGAACTCCGCTTTAGGGGGTTAATCCTCTGCAATGTGTAAAAAGGCTGTTTTTTCCTGTATGCATAGATCTTCCTCTCTCTGCACTCTCTATCTGAGGAAGGCCAGCTTAACTACTTCCACACCGCCTGCCGTGTTTTCACAGCGGCAGTCTGGATGCTGGCTGCGAAACGCCGTAAAAAGACGGCGATCTGCGGATGGCCGCTAGGGGGCGCGTGCCCCGCACTCCTGAGGAGCGTACCTGATGTCCACCGGCGAGCCGCGATGATCGGCAACAGGCAAAGAGCGGGGAACCGCCGATGTAAACACGGCGGTTCCCCGCTCTGTTAGTGCAGGCATGGGTGATCTACTGATCCCTGTCACTGGGATCAGTTAGATCTCTCATGACAACGGCAGCCCAACCCCCCCGCAGTAAGAACACACCCAGGGAACACAGTTAACCCCTAGCTCTCCCCCCCAGGTTAACCCCTTCACTGCCAATGACATTTATACAGTAATCAGTGGACATTTAAATTTCTGATCGCTGAATAAAGGTCATTGGTCCCAAAAAAGTGTCAAAAATGTCCACTGCAATATCGCAGTACCGCTAAAAATCGCAGATCGCCGCCATTACTAGTAAAAAATAAAAACCTCAGAAATTAATTCTCACCATCCGTAAACGCGGCCACTTTTGCGCAAACCAATCAATAAACGCAGATTTTTTTATCACAAATATGAAGAATATAAATCAGCCAAAACCGGTGAAAAAAAATGTTTATATATTTTTTTGGATTTGAATTTTAGCAAAAAGTAAGAAATTTGGGTTTTTTTGCAAAATGGTCGCTCTTCTTTTGTTTATAGTGGTGATCAGAAATGACGCAGAGGCGAACAAATACCACCAAAAGAAAGCTCTATTTGTGGGGAAAAAAAGGACGCAAATTTCGTTTGGGTACAATGTCGCACGACCGGGCAATTGTCAGTTAAAGCGACGCAGTGCCGAATCGCAAAAAGTGCTCTGGTCCTAACCTGGGAAATTCTTCCGGAGGTGAAGTGGTTAACACAGGCAGGGTAGCCAACCTGCACATGCTCAGTTGTGTGTCTTATGCTGAAGAGAACATTCACTTGTTCTCAGAGCTAACCAGATCACATGATATTGACATCACACATGTGGGCGTGTACACAGGATATAGTGGAAATCGCCTCCTACCTGAACTCTCAGCCTGGATAGACCCTGCAGTTTTTCACTGACCATGGTATACAGATCATCAAAAAAGGTATATAGTGACAGTATTTTAATGTAATAATGTAATTTATAATGTATGTGGATACCTGAGATATTATAAAGCAGTGAATGTGACTTTTAAAAACATTCACTGTGGTGAAATCGTCAGTCATTTAAAAAACATGCAACTGGAAGATGTACTTGCAGAGAATGTCTGATTCAATTTTAAATGCTTTATAAATCTGTCTCATGTATGTCATCCAATTCTAGTGAATGCAGGTGAAGTGTTTTATCATATTTAGATTCATGCACTCCAAGCCCACATGATTTTTTTACTGCATGCTTTATACCGGTATATTTGTTTTCGAAGGCTCACTCACTGGAAACACACACTCTTTATGCTGGATGAACCAATACAGATTCACAGAGGAGAAGTGGTGTCACTTACAAAAATTTTCAGTGTAAGTGACGAAATATTATAGAGTCCATAGGTGTATGTAATATTTAATGTAATAATGTAATTTTATGACAGTGATA
>BLSH010506231.1:1819899-1834328 GCA_018402905.1 Glandirana rugosa | reverse complement strand
ATTGCAGCTTAATGGACCGACATAAGGCACTGCAGGCTGAATGAGACATCTAAAGAGGAGGGGAAAAAAGCTTACTTAGCTTATCCATTATTAGAAATATATGTACAGCAGTAAAAGGGTATAGATGATGCAGGTCAACGTTTAAATGTAGGAAAAGTCCAACTCATGACAATTATTATTTTAGCTTTAGATAGATTGGAAAAAGATACATTTTCTCAGTTTTTCAGTTTTTGTATTTTTGCCTGTGACCCATTAGAGAGATATTCACTCACCTTTTGTCTTAGTTATACGCATACAAGAAATGGGAGTTACGTGTCTCATAGAGGCAAGAAAGCATGGACAGCTCTATCTGATTCCTCCTGTATTAAATTGTATTGCAACTGTACTGTCTGCCCTCATGTTGTAAACCACTGTGCAAACTGTTGGCGCTATATAAATTCTATATAATAATAATCTCTTCCTAAAGAGATTTCCTCTCACTCTGTTCTGGGAAAATTGTTTACCAGTCACAGCGCCAGAGTCGCGGCCCCGGAAGGAAGAGGGGCAGAAGATGGACGCTGCCAGCAGAGGGGACATCGCAGGCTTCGCTTGCAGGTAAGTGGCACATAATGGGCAACTATGCGATCCATAGTAGCCCATTATGTTTCTACTTTGCAGAGGGACATAGAGGATGTAAACCCCATCTAGGTTTACTTCCTCTTTAACCACTTCCCATTCAGGCCAATTATGAGACCCTTCTCCTATATGTAAAAATCATAATTTTTTGCTAGAAAATTACTCAGAATCCCCAAACATTATACATGTTTTTTAGCAGAGACTCTAGGGAATAAAATGGCGATTGGTGCAACTTTTTTTGTCACATGGTATTTGCACAGTTTAATGAATTACAAAAAAAACCCAAAACAGTAAAGTTAGCCCAATTTTTTTGTATATTATAAAAGATGATGCTATGCCGAGTAAATAGATACCCAACATGTCACGCTTTAAAATTGTGCACACACGTGGAATGGTGCCAAACTTTGGTACTTAAAAATCTCCATAGGCGATGCTTTAACATTTTTTACAGGTTACCCGTTTAGAGTTAGAGGATGTCTTGAGCTAGAATTGTTGCTCTTGCTCTAACGCACGCGGCGATACCTCACGTTTCTGTGTGCGAGCATGCGGGGACGGGGGCGCTTTACATTTTTTTTATTGTTTATTTTACCTTTATTTTTTTATTTTTACGCAGTCCCTTTAAATTTTTTTTTGATCACTTTTATTCCTATTACAAGGAACGTAAACATCCCTCATAATGATAATACTGTGTGACAGGTCCTCTTTATAGAGAGATGTGGGGTCAAAAAGACCCCACATCTCTCCTTCAGGCTGGAAAGACCGAGATCAGAAAAAAATGAATAAGCCCGGCCTTTCCAGCCACGTTCACAGCTTTGTTTGCTAAAGCCGGCCCGGACGTGACATCATAACGTCGTGGCCGGGCCTCCGAGGATCATAGAGATGACTGGTGACCATGTGGTCATCAGTCAGCTCTCTGATCATCTTCCAGTGGTGATGGATTCATTCTCCGGGTCACCAATCGTACAGGTGAGCCCTGAGAAGCACCAGAGGGCGGCGGGAGGGGGGATGTCCCCTCCTGCTGCCTGTAAGAACAATCAAGCAGCTGAACTGCCGCTATGATTGTTCTTATGGTACAGGGAATCGCCGGCTGGAAAAAATGATATCGGAATGATGCCTGTAGCTGCAGGCATCATTCAGATATCACCACTCAAAGTCCACAATGTCAATAGACGCCCTATGGGCGGGAAGTAGTTAAAGTGTGTTTTCACTTTTGCAGTCAAATTCGAGAACATTTCTTACTTTTTAGAAGTTTTCTTAAGCCAGCCATAGACGGTTCGAATCGTGGCTGGTTCAGCAGGGACTGGCTGAGATTAAAACCATATATGGGCAGGCTGAATGTACCGATTATCACTAGGGGCTATTACAGCTGCTATCAGTAATCACTGTGTTTGCCTGGCTAGGACAGCTTCCCCTGCCGGGAGAACACAATGGCTCCGCTGGAGGAAACCTGCTGGGACAGGAAAGTAAATCGCTCTATAGCTGGCTTTAGGAGATGCTGTCATAGCATTTCACAGGGAGTCTTTCCCAATAGGAAGGCTAATGACAAGCTGAAGCTCCTCTTACTTAAACACTATGCAAGATGCCCAGATTCAGGGCCGGTACAAGGGGGGGGTGCATGCCCTGGGTGGCACAATTTACTGGCGGGAGGGAGGCGCAGGTGAAGTTCTGCCACTAAGCTACTGGACAAGTGCACTGTGACTGAATGCACACAGCTTACCACCGGCCACTCTTCAATACTGAGGGGAGGTTAATGAATTACTGATGGTATTTCTGTAATATGCAGCATGAAGAGGGTTAATTTGCTGCCACTGGTCACTGATGCAGTAGGGACCAGTAGCAGTTAATTAACCCCTTTGTGCTGCATTAGTTGCACCAGTGTCAGTGTTCATTAACCTCTATATGCTGCAGCATGAAGGGGTTATAAACACTGACACTGGTGCAACTAATGCAGCACAAAGGGGTTATTTAACTACTACTGGTCACAAATGCACCAGTGACCAGTGGCAGCAAATTAACCCTCTTCATGCTGCATACTACAAATACCATTGGTAATTAACCACTTGCCGACCCACCGTAGTACATATACTGTGGCGGGGCGGCAGCTACAGGCACCGCGCCGTACCTATATGTCGCTGCCTGTTTACACCCGGAGGGGGGTGGGGGAAAACAGTTTGCCATCTTTGCCCTGGGCACCAAATAACCTTGTCCCGGCCTTGCTCAGATTCCAAATCTTTAACCCTTTGTTAGGACAGACAGTAGTCATATGTGGATCACAACTGATGATGACATCTGCCAGCACAATATAAACAGGGTTAATTATAGCAAACGGCTCCCCAACCCCCTCATAAACAAAGAAAACAAAGTTGAAGTTTTCAGTGCTGGAGTTATCAGAAAAGAGCAACTGGAATGGTAAGTAGGTTTTTTTTTTCTTTTTTTTAGTTATACCATGGAATACTAACATGTAACAAATATTTAAAAAAAGGTGTTATCCCAATTTGGCAGCAAAGGTGGAAATACACTCTATAGAAATGATTTGTACTTCTGTCTATGCTGCTGTTAGAGTGATTTCCCCTTATTACCTGTCCTGGGAACAACCTTTTTATCAGACAGTAAATTAATGAATCTTTCCCATGGAGCCTCTGACGGTAGTAACATGTGGCATGAATTTTAATCCTTCCCCAATGTATCCCTAAAACTAGGTATTGGCCATAGAAACACTTTAAAGTGCAACTCCAGGAAACGAAATCTCCCTTGAATTGGGGATGCATCTGCACTGCAAGGGTTAACTGCTCCTCTATGTCCAGGGAATAGAAAAGCGCTTTCACTTACCTAATCCTCAGCTTTCCTGACAGATGGCTTTTCCCTATGCTCTGGCAGTGGACTGTTCCTCAGTTTCCTCATGTCCAAAGCATGGCTATGGCCCCTTCATCAGTTTTAAAGGATGTCATAGAATCTTAGCCTGCCAGAGCATAGGGGTGTAGAGGTTCCAGGGACCAGTCTAACCGTCTAGGAGGAGCCTTCAGGAGCAGAGGATTGGTTAAAGCGGTAGTAAACCTTATAAAAAAGAAAAAAAATTGGCTGCGGGCAGTTTCCGTTTATGAAGCAGTGGAAAAAATCCACTGCTCCATTCTCCGCCATTCACAGAGTAGATTGTTCTCTGTGTGCCAGTTTATGAACCCGTGTAGATCGCGTCACCTTATGTGAAGTGAGGTGATCTACAAAAGGTTCAAACAGTGGAGAGCGTCCCCTGATACTGGAACCTCTGAGCTGGTGAATCAGGGAGTGTGAATTCTGACACAGATCGCCAGTGAAGTGCGGAGATTGCAGCTTCATAAACTGGCTGTTTCTATGTCAATCACAGCTTCTCCGTGTGTAGCGATAATCAGCGGAGAACATGTTCTCCCCCAAATATCTCTGCTTCATAAACCGAAAATGAACTGTGATTAGAGGCAATCCTTGGGATCACCGGTAATCACAGATTCATAAATGCACAGGTATGACAGACTTACCTGAAAATGAAGCCCTGTCGCACTGACACCACTGAAGGTGTTTCCATCTTCACCTGGTCTGCTATCCAGGTTATCAGGGTTCGGCTACCTGACTGGCCGAGCCGGAGATGACGTCGCGCATGCGCCGCTGTTTACAGCACAGCTCTGAAGGAGCGGCACGGGTATGCCGTTCCTTTAGAGCGCATGCGTCTGACGTCACCGGCTGCATCTAAAGTAAATATCTCCTAAACGGTGCACATTTACGAGATATTTACAGTGCCTATAGGTAAGCCTCATTATAGGCTTACCTATACCTAAAATTCATACGTGGGGGTTTACTGTACTTTAAGTAAAAGTACTTTACTGAGTTCCCTAGGCAACAAAAGCTCAGATAACGCTTGCAGTGCAGGCAAAGCGCCACTGCAAGGAAGGATTTTTAGATTTCTTGGACTTCAGCTTTAAATCAACCCCCTCTCAATTTTTTCAATGAAAGAATACAAATAAAAGGTAAAATGACTGACCACCAAAGTGTTTACATTAATCTGATTGTAAGATTACTCAGCAGGGATGACGGAATGGGGACCTGGGTATACTGGTAAACCAACAAAACATGTCCATCTTACTGTCCCACCTTCACTCCAGCCAGGATTCCGGTAGTAGACACACTGAAATCTAAATAGGCCAGAGTTTCCGGTGATGTTGGCCGAAACACACGTGCTATTTTCTTTTTGGGCATGTCTTCTGCAGAAACACAGGAAAACAGAAAGCATTAGTGATGACATATACCATATCCTCCCTCTGAACAGATACTTGGTATAAAAGTGTCATCTGATAAATACACGACATGATATTCACTGCAGCTTTCACAGTGAATAAAGGTAAATTATTTTAAAAAGGAACATAGTGAATTAGTAAATATCTTGTAATTTGCGCCCTCAGACTGTAAATTCATCATGGCGTTAGATGCAAAAAAGAGAGATAGTGTTGTCAATGCAGTGTTCTGGGCAGGGGGGCCCATGGGTGCATCCATAGTCCTATACATTGCACAAATTGTTCAGTCAGCTAAACCACACCGTCTCCCAACTAAGCCCCATTGTTTTGGAGAGGACTGGCAAAGGTCAGAGACATTTCTTTAGTGCCTACTTTTACCGCTCATGTGAATCCAGCCTGAGATTTGCCCATGCACAATGAAGTTACAGGGGCATTTTAATTCTATTCCCTGCAGCTGCTTATGCTTACCTTACTACTCTTTTAGCCTTTTAATCCATGGGTAAAACTCCAAGTTGGTCTTAGAGCTTATGTGGGTCTAAGGACCCTTTCCCAATACTCATGTGACAGTGCTGAGTGCTTGAGCAGCCAACCACTAAGCAACAGCCATGTAACATTAAAGGAAGAGGAGTGAGTCACAAACACTCCCATAAAAAGAAGCATTGGATGAACAAAGCTGTGGGACAGCAAAGGGAATGTAAATATAATTAGCTGCAGGGGCATGGACATAGCAACAGTTTACTTTAAGCTGTGCATAGTCATTACTTAACAGTCTCACAATCCAAAAGTTTTCAACCAGAATAGATGATCTAAGAAGCCAGCTCAAGATAACCCACAACTATAGTTCTCAGATACAAAGTAATTGGACAGGTCATAAAACATTGCCCAATAGCTCCATACCATCCTCTATCCTGAGATAAGGTGGCACCAGGATTATGTGACCCACAACAAAAATGACAGGTGCCACTCAAGGCTCCACCAGGTCATCTTGCATGACAAACTGCTAGGAGTGCTGACAAGGACAGAGTATGTCCCAGCTCTAAACATCTAGTAGGGCAAGAAAGTTCTAAGTCACAAATCACAGCAAAACCGTCAGGTGGTGTATGACAGCCTCAGCCCGGGCTCCAGTCAGGCCACGCCCCCCAATGCGTTTCACTCTGTCCCCAGAGCTTAGTGATGGGGAACCTATGGTTCATTTCCCATGATCAAGCTGCAGGGTTTTGCTGTGATGTGTGACTTTTAGGACTTCCTTTCCCTACCGGGACAATGTATATACACTCCTTTCTTCACCATTGCCTAAACTGGAAGACTTGTGCTTTCAGAGCTTGCCTGTTTAGGTCACAAGCTTGTGGATGTATTTTAAACCATTTTCTGAGGTCTATAGCCAGCAGTATATATACTGATATAGCCAATATACAAAAAAAACCCCTGGGTAAATGGGTAAATGTCTTTAATGAAACATCAATAGACACTCCTATGATAAAGGTTAACCAGTCCTGAAAAAAAAAAACAAAAAACAAAAAAAAAACATTTAATGAACTAGCTCTGACCAAAATACAATACAAGAGCCTTTCCCAAAAGGTTGCTAACGTGAGCATAGCTGTATAAGATTTTTTTTGGGGGGGGGGGGGCTGTTCAAGTGGTGACCAAGCTGAGGTACTGTATATGCATGCACCTTAGGACATCTAAATTCATAAAAAGAGTTCATATAATGTTTGTTAAACAGCGATTTGATTCTGATGACATTAATATACTTCAAAGATTACACAAGATCAAAGAGGTATTAAAGATTCCATTGAAAGAGGATGAAATATTATTTACCAGTGTCTAGAATAGTTGGCCATGTTTTGACGTCTACAGCCGCAGCAGCTTCTTTTGACTTGAGCAAACGCATTATTGCTTGTGTAGTAAGAATACAGGCAGACTTACTAACCTGCACATAGGAGAAATATACAATGCTTGCTTACATAGGAATTGACAATGTACTACATACATTATTCATGCATACTGTATGCACCAAATTAAATCCCTATGCCATAACCAAATAATCTTAAACCAAACCCAAACTGAGAGCAGGGAGGAGACTGCCATTGTTGACCTTTTGAAAATGCTTATTTTCCTGGCTGTAATGGAGTTAGTGGCCCCGAACAAGCTTGCAGATCAGGGATCCTAAATTTCACCGTTGTTGGTGACTGTAAATGTACTAATACTCTTATTTCCCTCAGTACGTTTCCTTTAAAAGGAATCTGTCATGGAAGGTTGCCATTGTTGGCCTTTCCTGAAAACGGCAGTTTACCTGGCTATCTTGCTGACCCATTTTGAAACACTGACATGGAAAAAGTACTGTATGCAAAATAGTTTGATACGACATTCCTGATCTCTATACTTGTTCTAGGTCAGTGATTCCAGTGTAAGTCCACCTTACAAATTTTCTGCAAAGGTGAACTTACAGTTTAAGGAGAGTCATTTAGCTGTGCTTCATTCCCAAATAAAACTTAGATCGGTCTAGGTTACTGGTGTGTCAAATCATGGCCTTATACATAGTATGATATGCAATTATATAAGTATTAATGATGGCTTTTTACTTTTTATACCATACAGTTCTAAGCATAACAAGCAGTCAGTTATGTCATCTTGCTAAATCTTTTTTTTTTTAATATTAGCTGCAGTAAATCAACACAGCTGAAAAGGTTTTGTGCTGTGCAGAGATTACCCTTTTTTTGGCTAGTTTGTAATCTCTGTATGTGTTTTTAGGAAGTCATGTGGAATATTATCCTTCTCTTTAGGACACTAAGTCTTGTTCAGTAGTGTTCATTCAACATAACAAATTCAGTTTCTTCCAGTCAGACCAATACATGATGAATTCTCATTGGTTGCCATGGGTTATTGCCCCTTTATGACTTAAAAGCTCTTCATTATACGATTACAATTACTATACTATTTTCTGTTTTTTTAGCCAAGTGCATCCTGAATTTTCAGTTTCAGCACTGGAATGTTCATTTCAGTGCACCACTAGTATAAACACATGTCCACACAGCTAATGTGTCAGAAATGTCCATTGCCTGAGCTGTCTTTTCCCATCTAAGATATGTAGAGGAAGTGATCTGCTTAGGACGCCAGGGGCCAGACCTTCACCCAAGAGTAATTGCAACTGTTTCTATGTGAAGAGGTATATATTTTGGATACATTTTCCAACCAAATCAAATGGTTTTAAAATAAGATATTTTAAAAACTGACAGGCCTTCTTTATACTCAGCCTTTGGCTGAACAATTCATTTAAGTTGCACTCACCTCAACAATCATCTTGACGGTGGGCAGAGTGGTTGTAAGGTTTTGTGGGTGTGGAGGGCGCACAGTGATAGGAATACATCCAGCATATAGGCAACCAAAAAACGTAGCAATAAGGTCAATGCCTAAGGGAAATATACAGATATGCATAGTCCAAAGTCTTAACACACCAAACCTTTAAGAAAAGTTCTATGGAAAATCTAATTTTTAACCTGGTCACATGGCATACCATTAATTCCATTTTATTTGCAAATTTGTAATTTTTGCTGAGAGCTGAAAGTGTAAGCTGTCTTCTTCTAGACTTCTCTTCTTTTTGACTGCATCTGACCTGATCCACTCCCAAAAGGCCAATAAAGAAAATGCACTCTTACCCCATTCTTAGATCGCACAATGCAATATCTGGAGGATAAATTAGCAGGTCCTGGCTTAAATCACATGGAAGCCAGGGAAAAGGGGCACGTCAATAAAAAAAGGGCCTGTGACGATAGGCAAACACAGCTTTCACCTAAAATCACATCATTTTGAGATTCCTCTGACATCATTCAGAGTTTGATTGGTGAATTTGACCTGCTGTTCCTCTCATTCTGAGCTGCATTTGAACTGCTTCAAGCTGCTTTTGCATTCCTATTTGATTGTATAGTAAAGAAGAAGCTCTCACATGAATAGCTGCCTGGTGAAAGGGCTTAACGCTCATAAAGCTGGTATTTATCTAGGTGTCTTGGGGTGGCTTAGCTGCATGTACTCATATTTAAAGAAAAGGCATGTCCTCACAACTACAGAAGCAATCTTTTAAAAAAAAATTTGGATACAGTGAGGGAGGGATAGAATATTTGGCAGTTTTTTTTCCGGTGTCCCTTAAGGGAAATTTTCCTTATATTCTTGTCCCACAGCCAAAACAGGAAGAGAGGAAATTTCTCCAAAAAAGGGAATCCCTAGTTGCGACCTAGTATCCTCTTGGAAGACTTACCCCTCTATTACTGTTCTAGGAACAACCCAAACTTTGGCATTTTCTTTCTACTCCACTTTCAGAGATAGTGGTCAACAGGCCAGATAAAGGAGGCAAATCTTCCCAATGGGGCACAGACAGACAAATAACCCTGACTAAAGTTGCCTTTAGTTATACTTTAAACTTTCCTCCAAGTTCCATTTTGTGATAGCAATGGTATTCTGTACTTGACTAGAGTAGTTTTCAACACCATAAAAAAAAAGAAAAAAAAATGCTTACGGATTCCCACATGAAGAACTCTAGCACAGGGACAGTGGTGCCTATTAAGCCTAATTGCCAGCATATTTCCCCCCGCCCAGGCAACCTGGGTGCAGCATACAGCCTCCTATTGACATGAATAGCTGAGCACTACTGTACAGTGCCTTGGAAAAGTATCTATACCCCTTAAAATTTTCCACATTTTGTCATGTTACAACCAAAAACATAAATGTATTTTATTGGGTTTTTATGTGCTAGACCAACACAAAGTGGCACATAATCATGAAGTGGAAGGAAAATGATATAAGCTTTTCAACGTTTTTTTACAAATAAATACCGGTATGTGAAAAGTGCGGTGTGCATTTGTATTCAGCCCCCCTGAGTCAATACTTTGTAGAACCACCTTTCACTGCAATTACAGCTGCAGCCTTTTTGGGTAAGTCTTTACCAGCTTTCCACATATAGAGAGTGAAATTTTTGCCAATTCTTCTTTGCAAAATAGCTCAAGCTCTGTCAGATTGGATGGAGAGCGTCTTTTCAAGTCTTGCCACAGATTCTCAATTGGATTTAGGTTTAGACTTTGACTGGGCAATTCTAACACATGAAAATGCTTTGATCTAAACCATTCCATTGTAGCTCTGGCTGTATGTTTTGGCTCATTGTCCTGCTGGAAGGTGAACCTCTGCCCCAGTCTCAAGTCTTTTGCAGACTAACAGGTTTTCTTCTAAGATGGCCCTGTATTTGGCTTCATCCATCTTCCTATCAACTCTGACCAGCTTCCCTGTCCCTGCTGAAGAAACGCATTCCCACAACACAATGTTGCCACCACCATGTTTCACGGTGGGGGTGGTGTGTTCAGGTTAATGTGCAGTTCTAGTTTTCCGCCACACATAGCGTTTTGCTTTTAGGCCAAAAAGTTCAATTTTGGTCCCATCTGACCAGAGCACCGTCTTCCACATGTTGGCTGTGTCCCCCACATGGCTTCTCGCAAACTGTAAACAGGACTTTCGTTCAACAGTAGCTTTCTTTTTGCCACTCTTCCATAAAGGCCAGGTTTGTGGAGTGCCTGACTTATAGTTGTCCTGTGGACAGATTCTCCTGCCTCTAGGTGGACCGCCATGGTTTGGTAGGTTTGCAGTTGTGCCATACTATTTCCATTTTCAGATGATGGATTGAACAGTGCTCTCTCTATGAGATGTTCAAAGCTTGGGATACTTTTGTATAACCTAACCCTGCTTTAAACTTCTCCACAACTTTATCCCTGACCTAGCTGGTGTGTTCCTTGGCCTTCATGATGCTGTTTGTTCATTAAAGTTCTCTAACTCAGTGTTTCCCAACCCAGTCCTCAAGGCACTCCAACAGGTCACGTTTTCAGGATTTCCCTCAGATGAAACAGCTGTGGTAATTACTAAGGCAGTGAAACTGATCAAATCACCTGTGCAAAATAATGGAAATCCTGAAGACATGACCTGTTGGTGCGCCTTGAGGACTGGGTTGGGAAACACTGCTCTAACTAATCTTTGAGGGCTTCACAGAACAGCTGTATTTATCCGGAGATTAAATTACACACAGGTGGACTCTATTAACGAATTAGGTGGCTTCTGAAGGCAATTGGTTCCACTAGATTTTAATTAGGGGTATCAGAGTAAAGGGGCTGAATACAAATGCACGCCACACTTTTCAGATATATATTTGTAAAACATTTTGAAAACCATTTATCATTTTCCTTCCACCTCACAATTATGTGCCACTTTGTGTTGGTCTATCACATAAAATACATTTACAATTCTGGTTGTAGCATGACAAAATGTAGAAAATTTCAAGGGGTATGAATACTTTTTCAAGGCACTGTACCTGTGTATACTGCGGGGCTATTGTATACACAAGTAACAGCATATGCAATAAAAATTGTTCTTTTTTTTTTCTCTCATATGCCTTGCATGCTGAACTCATATTTGTAATAGCACTGCCGTATACACAAATACAGCAGCACACAGCTATTCATGTCAATGGGAGTCTGTATGATGTACATAGGCTGCCTGGGCAGAGGAAATATGCCAGCAAATATTTTGAACAGGCTCAGGTGCCTATATGCAAGAGCCTTTAAGTTACAGTAATTAGAAAATGGCAGGCATTTGAACAGCTGACAGTGAACAGTGACCACTGACTGCTTTCATAGCACTTACCAGGAGGATACACAAGAGCTACATGATCTCCGACATTAAGACGAGCTTTCTCCACCAGTCCAGCAGCTACACGCTCTGCTCGCTTGTGCAGCTGCAAGCAAGTTGCAGAACTGGCCACAGCACCCTGTGAAGGATAAGCAGAGCGCCTGTGATTACACGTTAAGATGGCTGTAAACCTCTGTAGAATCACCTTTACATTTTCCAAAACTGTGAAGTTTACTGAAACAGTCTATTAAATGTATTTCCAATCAGAAAAGTGTTCACATATGCTGTCTCCCCTTAGCTTTAAGCCTTATTTTCTTTAAATCATTGATAAAGACGTCATCTTCGTGAATGCACAGGTTTAGGGGTACTGTTTATCGGACTTGTCCGTTGTGGTCAGAGCTGAAGAATTTTGTTTCTGCTTCATGTATATATAGGCATTCAATAGGTTTGTTTTTAAGGTAATACAGCATGGCAACTTCTCAGAACAGGCTGTACAGTCAAACTATGTACATAACCCCCTCCCTCCAAAAAAAAAAACCAAACAAACGGAATGGCAGTTTATATTTCTATATGTCTGACTAAGCTCGTATGTAATTGTGATAAATGTGAAGCAGACCTATTAGACCTATTCAGAGGGCCATAAGATAGTGATACGTTACCTTGGAATTCAGGAGGAGAAGCAGAACATGATCAGGGGTGGTCTGTGCCCTCCACTGTAAGACATCAGCTAAGTACAGGAACTGCAATGTGAAATATCATTGTCATGAAAAGCATGAATTATAGAACCCCCAAAACACTCCACAATACGGTTACATTGTTACCTTCCTTGCCTGATCATTGTCTTCAAGCTGGGTGACATCTCTTCCACAAGCCTGTGCAATTCGTTTTCCAGCTACTAGGTTTCCCACAATCATAGAAGCTGGACCCACATCTTAGTGAGGAAAAACAACACAAAAACAATCAAAACTATTATCGTGCTTGTTCTTTGCAATATATGTTATATCCACAACATCAATCCAATAAACTACACAAGGTTTATGTTATTTCTACATCATTTTAATTATACTATATTATAGAAAAACTGGAATAAAAATATTGCATTAAGAATTTTTTGCTCATAATTTCGTCAGCCGCTTTCTGGTAAACAGCTTTTCCACTTTTATATATCAGCAGTTTTAGAATTTTTTAGAGTTATTGACAAGAAAAGGCCGTACGTCTGCATTTACTCATTTATAGATTCATAATCAAACGTCGAATGCAGAATAATAATGATACTAGAGATCAGGGAAATGGTCTCATACCTGGCTGTTTCTGTCGAGGTTTGGGCAGATTGGTGACACAGGTGTGTGGGCACATGAGAACATTACAGGGGTGGAGAGAACCCTCCAAGAAGTGCTGCTTAGTTTCTGAGATGTGAATCCCACCCAGAGGTGCTTTGGGAAGAGTGTTTGCAGGTACTAGTGCCAGGCAGTACACTCCCACTTGGTGGATGCTGTCTATTGCCTGTGAAAAGAATTGATTAGGCATATATAAATGCAAATTAATTTCAATTTATTTCCAACTATCAAACGATCAACTTAAAGTGATACTAAACAATGTCCTTATTCCCCAAAAATAATCCATACACACCCAATGCTTAATAGCCCTAATCTATTTTCCATGTAACCGTTTCTTACAGTAATTTTCTGCTTCCTTGTAGCATCCTCTATGAGCTTCTGAACCTCTCCTTTTTGTCCCCTTCACTTCCATTCGTATGTACAGAGCAGTGCATGTTAGTTGCGGTCATATGCACTGCTCTCTCTCTACTACAAATCTCATAGTCCCTAGTTCATCTTGGGAGCAAGCAAGAGAGGGTGGCTACATTCCTACATACATGGAGAACAACTATAGTCACCCTCTATCAGAAAGTCAGATCACAGCAGCAAAAAAAAAAAAAAAAAAAAAAAAAAAGAATTTAGAGATTTTGAGGAGGCAGAAAGAATAGAGGGTATTTTTACGAGTTATGAATAGCTATTTGAATAAATATTTTTTTAAACCTGAGTTTTGGGTCATTTTAAAGTAAAATTGTCACAACCCTGGCAAATAAAATGAGCATAAGATAAAAATATGCTTAGAAGTGATAACCACCCTTTGCAGCAATCCGCAGGTCCAAATTCAATTATACGCAAATCTCAACCCTTACTGTATAAGTGCAAATATTAACAGAATGCTCAAAACTCAACTAATCAAGCGTGTACAAATGTGACTAGAGATAGGGGAAATCAAAAGTGTAACATAATCCTACACAAGTTTATAAACCAAAAGTCCATACTCCTTGAATATAAAGGATGAACATGATCAGCATATTATTTCCAGATGGCAGGATTGGGGTGACTCCCACTTGCAGGCTCACATGTATGTAAAAGACAAGGAAAGAGAAACAGTGCCACCAAGTAAGCATAGTAGTTTATAAGCTCTCATAAAACAAAGATAATATGCAGGGGCGTAACGATAGGGGTTGCAGGGGTTGCAATTGCATCTGGGCCCATGGTCCAGGGGGCCCATGTGCCTCCCTTGTACACCTGAATAGGAGGGATGGCGGGGGTGGCATTTAGAGGACCCAATCTCTTCCATTTTCCTCTATCCAGTTTACTTGTCTTCTGCTGTTCCCAGGGCCCCTGTGTGCTTCCCTGGTCCCCCTGGGGCCTGCTGCAGAACTTGTGAAAGGGCCCCACTGCAGTACCGTAATAAAGGGACCCACAATAGGAGTAAAAGGCCCCAGGATCAGTGGGAAGAGGAAAGGGCCCTGGCCAGGGGTCAGGGGGCCCTTCATAATTTCTTGCACCGGGGCCCTGAAGGTTCTAGTTACGCCTCTGGTCCCGGGGCCACGTTCTTTAATACTTCCCGGGGGACTGG